>OAMR01000002.1:6044486-6096999 GCA_900205405.1 Echinochloa crus-galli | reverse complement strand
TATACAAGTGAACACAAAGCCTCTGAGTATACCTCAAGCCTTTTATGGGGAAGGGAATTTCTAGAACAGGCCCACCGTCATGTACTACTAAGTCAATAATCATTTTTTTTATTTTTTTGCTTAACACTAATTAAATAACAGTTTATACTATTAATGTACAATTTGAGCAATCTACTCATATGGCAACATATACTACAGCGTGTGCGCACCTCGCGCGACGTTGTGTTCGACGAGGGCCGGGTATGGGCGTGGGACAAGGTGGTGGACGACGGCTCGACTCCGACGTACGACGACTTCATCGTCGAGTACGTCCACTTCGAGGGAGCTGGGGGAGTAGGCAGCTCTCCTTCGCCGAGCGTGCCTACCCCAGTCCCCGAGCCTCCACCGACTCCGACAGCACCACGCTCCTCGGCCACGACTCCAGTTGCGGCGAGTTCTTCGCCGCCTTCACCGACTCCGACTTCTGCCATCCCGGCAGCACCGTGTTCCCCAGCCTCGACTCCGGCTGCCGTGAGCCCTTCGCTGGCTTCGCCACAGCCGGCGACACCGCGCACTCCAGCGTCGACAGCCACCCCGCCGGGCACGTCTACATCAGCACCAGCTCATCTCGAGCACAGTCCGGTGGAGTTCGCTACCCCGCTCTCCCGCGACGAGGAGCGCATCGACGCGTACTACGACGGCGAGCCGTTGCGGTACCGTACGATGGAGGACATTCTCGGCGACCAGCCGGTGCCGGGACTGGTGCCTCACGACTTGGAGGTGCAGTTGCACCTTGTGTGCGACGACGGCGAGCCTCGGTCTTTCGCCGAGGCCGAGGGACAGGCGGCCTGGCGTGCCGCGATGCAGTCGGAGATGGACGCGGTTGTGGAGAACCGCACTTGGGAGCTTGCTGATCTCCCTCGTGGTCACCGCGCGATCACCCTTAAGTGGGTGTTCAAGCTGAAGCGGGATGAAGCCGGTGTCGTCGTCAAGCACAAGGCCCGCCTGGTAGCGCGCGGTTTCTTGCAGCAGGAGGGGGTCGACTTCGACGATGCCTTCGCCCCCGTGGCACGGATGGAGTCCGTGCGACTCCTCCTTGCACTGGCTGCCCGAGAGGGCTGGAGCGTTCATCACATGGACGTCAAGTCGGCGTTCCTTAACGGCGACTTGAAGGAGGAGGTCTACGTGCACCAGCCGCCGGGGTTTGTGATCCCCGGCAAGGAGGGCAAGGTGCTTCGTCTGCGCAAGGCCCTCTATGGCTTGCGGCAGGCGCTGAGGGCGTGAAATGCCATGTTGGATTCCACGCTCAAGAAGATGGGTTTCGAGCAAAGCCCGCACGAGGCGGCCGTCTACCGGCGGGGCAGTGGAGGACATGCCTTGCTGGTGGGCGTCTACGTCGACGACTTGGTGATCACCGGCACCAAGGATGCGGAGGTGGCGGCATTCAAGGAGGAGATGAAGGCCACCTTCCAGATGAGTGATCTTGGGCCCCTCTCCTTCTACCTGGGGATCGAGGTGCACCAGGATGCCTCCGGGATCATGCTTCGACAGACCGCCTACGCCAAGCGCGTCGTTGAGCTAGCTGGGCTCACCGACTGCAACCCGGCTCTCACTCCGATGGAGGAGCGCCTGAAGTTGAGCCGTGACAGCACGGCGGAGGAGGTGGACGCTACGCAGTACCGGCGTCTTGTGGGGAGCCTTCGCTACCTCGCCCACACACGTCCGGACTTGGCGTTCTCCATGGGCTACGTTAGTCGGTTCATGCAGCGACCGACGACGGAGCACCAGCTGGCTGTGAAGAGGATCATCCGCTATGTAGCGGGGACCCTCGACCACGGTCTCCACTACCCGAGGTGCCCCGGGGCGGCACACTTCCTTTGTCGGGTACAGCGACAGCGACCACGCCGGCGACATCGACACCAGCAAGAGCACTAGCGGGATTCTCTTCTTCCTCGGGAAGAGTCTCGTGAGCTGGCAGTCGGTCAAGCAGCAGGTGGTTGCACTGTCCAGCTGCGAGGCCGAGTACATTGCAGCCTCCACCGCTTCGACGCAGGCGCTCTGGCTTGCTCGCCTGCTTGGTGATCTCCTTGGCAGAGACACTGAAGCGGTGGAGCTTCTGGTGAACAGCAAGTCCGCCCTTGCTCTGGCGAAGAACCCCGTTTTCCATGAACGGAGCAAGCACATCCGGGTACGGTACCACTTCATCCGAGGCTGCTTGGAGGAAAGGAGCATCAAGGCGAACTACATCAACACCAAGGATCAGCTTGCGGACCTGCTCACCAAGCCCCTTGGGAGGATCAGGTTCCTTGAGCTCTGTTCCAGGATCGGGATGGTTCAACCCTCCCACAAGACGACGCACAAGTCACAAGACGACGCACAAGTCTTAGGGGGAGAATGTTGGATAAGCCTTGCACTGTTTGGTCTTTGTGGGGCTGGTCCTTTTGTGGGGCTACTGCTGGTCCCTCTGTTCAGGACAGCAGGGTTAGGCAGTTACAGTCTCTTTGACTGCTGCTGGTCCTGGTGTTTAGGACAGCAGTTAGCATCTTGTACAGCTGGTCTTGCTGGTCCTTGTAGGGCTGCAACGCATGGTGTGTTTGCAGCTATGGAAGGACAGCATCTTGAACTGGTTAGGGTGGTTTTTCTGCCCACTTGGACCGCATCTTAGACTAGCATATTAGAATATGCTAGGGGCTGGTTCAGCCTATAAATATGTATCCCCAACCCCTTGGGTTGGCATCGCATTGTGAAGAGAAAACAGAAAATTGCCCCAACTTCGAGTGTGATCCTCTCTAGATGAGAGTAACCATTGAGCTACTAACAACTAACAACTTGATCGCGAATTCGGCATGAAACAGAACGGCTTTTGTAATAAGATGGAGGTTCTAGAGAGGTCACGAGCTCCAGGCGTGAGCTCTTGGAGAGTGGACGAGCTGCTGAGATAGTGAGATGGCCGTCCTTCTGGTCCCTGGAAAGCCAAGCCGAAACTGTTGGGAGTAGAGAGCAGCCTCCGTCACAACCTGCCAAAAACGTGTTGTGCTTTCAAGTAGCACAAAGCACTGGGGGCTCCAAACCATTAGCATAGCATATCAACTGGAAAGATAGAGCAAGTTGGCAATAAACAGTGAACTCAGTGGGCCAATTTTTATGTACGAAAGAACACGGCAACAACTGGGGGCGGTACTAACCATTCGCGGCGTACTTTCCCTCATATCCTGAAAAAAGGATCTTTACATTCTTCTATCTGTGACTGGTAGCCGATACGTAAACAAAAACACAACTATGAACAATGACCTTGCACAAGGAACAAATTTACGAGACAACCATTCTTCTCTTGGCAACAGTAAGAAAACACAAACACTACTACCAGAAGAGATGATCTTACGTGATGGTCAAAGATGCTTCCACCGGCAACGTAAGTAAATAAAACACGACTAGCCGCAATGGTCTTACATGATGAACAATTTTTTTTTTGGCAAAGCTAATACTTGTAAGTGATTTGGCTCAACAAAATACTAGTTCTGCAGGAGTTGGGGTTGGCTAAAATCATTATCCAGTAGCACAAGTGTTGGATTTAGTATTACAATAAGGATTGCACATCCAAAGTTGCATCAATACAGGAGAGCAGGAATCCAACAAGGAAAAAGAAATTGATGCATCGGAATCTAGGCATCCTATAAACCTCCTGAACAAAGTTTCAACCTTATTTAGGAAGAGCAGCGCCATGCATGAGCAGCTTGATATCAGCTCTTTCCGCCCTCCTCCTCTTTCATCTTTTTCTCCCACCTACGTTTCTGGATGGGAAGAAAAGAGGATTGAAGCACAAACAGACAAAGATGAGCCAGTCAGATCTTTTTCAAAGGATGCCTCCGTTCAATCACTATCGAGCCATCATTACATCTTGTCTAAAGCACAAACAAGGCATCTTTGCACACCAAGGTCAATGCGGCATAAGAAAGCTGGATCACCGACAGCAGATATTTGAGTGATAGCTAGAGCAAAACTAGTAGCACAGTTTTAGAAAGTAATTTCAAATTTAAGTTGTTATTGTTATTAGCCTAACAATAAATGAGCAGCCACCTGGAAATTTTGTTGCCAGTGCAAAACTGTATATCATCACAGTTCATAGATCTGCTTGGTGTAGCTCATATTTATTTTCTCAGTTCGATTATTGGCCCTATGGAAGTCTTAGACCATGTTAATGCAAACATCGTTAGCAGTTGCCAAATTATCAGATCACTGAACCCAGGGCAAAACCAGGATTCAGGGTCAGGGTGGGGCACATAGACTACAGGGGGAGCATATCCTTCAATGATACACTCTGATTAGTGAGATGTAAGGGTGTTTATTAGAGTAAATAGGATCATTGGAGGGTCCAGAACCCCTCCAGCTAGCCCACAAGCACAGACTTTTTTCAAAACAAACAAACATTAGGCTTAAATCTAGGCTCCAAAATATACTTGGTGTAAAATGCTGGGATTACTGGCATATGCTAATGCTGGTGATAAGCCAAAGACTAAGTGCTTCAGTTCCCCAGTTACACCTTATCTGCAGCTTATCACTGGATAGTCTGCATTTCAGCCAATAGAATTTGGATAATTTGTGGGGTTATGCATAGTCATGCTTCTGCCTTGCTACTAGGAAGTTAAAACAATACCTAGGTAGTCACTTCGCTATGTTACTGGGCTTGATTCCAAATAGATCAACTAGGTTCAACATAATCTCACCATAAAGTTGTTTTTTAACAAGAATTTGACCCCCAAAAAAACGCCACACTTGCTCCAATAGCCAAAGGGAAACAAGGTCTAAGTGTCTAACAAGTCTCAAATAGATTGTTGTACATTAGAAGCAACCGTGAATCTCTACAGTTTTTTCATCAACTAATATCTACCATGATAGAAGGAAACCAAAGGGATTGGCTTACATAATTTGAAGTTTGAACAGATGCTACTGAGAGCCTACTGTGCCACACTAAGTAGTTACATAGATAAATTTTGCTAGACGCTGAGCCTGTCGAAAGCTACCAGTTAAAACAATATATCTGAACAACCGGTACGCACTTGAAAGTGGCATAGCTTACACAAGGATCACTAATGTCAATGCGGTATGTATTTGCACACGGAATTGCAATTTAAACGTACACAACAGGTAGTAGAAGGTAGCTAAGATGAGGTAGACGCAAACCTTGTAGTCGAGCAGCATCTGGGGCATCTTCTTCATCAGCTCAACAGTATTCGCTCGCCTGAGACACGGAATGGAACATCAATCACGCAACCAATTGACCCAATAAGAAAATCAAACACATAAACGAAGGGGAAAGGGAGGGGCAGGAAATGCGCGCTTACTTCTCGGCGGAGATGCGGTCGCACTTGTGGCCCTTGCGCTTGGTGCGCATCTCGCCGCGGGGCGGGTCGTAGGTCCAGTCCTCGCCGGCGAGGAGCACCTCCTTGCGGAGGCGGGCGCGCTTGCGGGCGCTGATGCCGAGCGGCTTCCACGCGCCGAGCTCCCAGTACCCCCACACCCCCTTCCCGAGCTCCCCCTTGTACTTGGCCAGCTTCTCCTGCCACGGGTACCCCTCCGCCCACCTCGCCGCCGTCGCGGCCGCCGACGCCGCAGCCGCCTTCCCCGCCATCGCCTCCGCTTGCGATCGCTGTGGCTCAGCTAGGGTTCCTTCTGTTTCGTAGCGCCGGCGGCGGCTTTGGGTAGGGAGCGGCCGCTTATTGGGCCTGGATCACCTTGGGCCCATGTGTTGTGAACTTCAGTAGTGGCCCAACCAAGTTGGCGAATGGGGATCAAGCCCAATTTCCTATTTTTGTTGATGGGGGATCAGGCCCAGTTTAGCCCATATAAGCCCAATCGGCCCATCAAAACCCTTCCATTCACTTCGGCCGCCGCCGCCGCTGCCTCCCTCTCCTTCTCCCACGAAAACCTCGCAGCCGCAGCCGCCGAACTCGAAGGAGCAGCCATGGTGCTCGCGCGCAAGAAGCTGAAGCAGAAGCTGCACACGCTCCTCCCCGCCGGAGAAGCCGAGGTGGAGGCTCACGGCGAGGATGTGCAGGCTGTGAAGGAGCGGCTCGCCGCCTCGAAGCGGCCACGCCCCAAGCGGCAGCCCAAGAAGAAGAACTCGCTCCCCGAGTTGGTGGCGCAGACGGAGGAGGAGTTGAGGGAGGAAGTGCAGAGGAGGAGGGAGGAGAGGAGGAAGGAGAAGAAGGAGAAAAGGAGGATCAGGAGGTTGAAGGAGGCCGAGGCCGCGGCGGCGGCGGCGGAGACGCAGGGGCAGACGGGGACGGAAACGGAAGGCAATGAAGAGGCCGATCCTGCTGTTGGCTCTGACCAGCCAGTCGTGGCAGAGGATAGGTGAGTTAGCGCTTGAAATTTGTTTTTTTCCTTTTTTTTTGCCTGAAAAGGATTAGTGAAATCTGCATAGCAATGGCATGCTGGTATAGTGTGAGCTAAGAATAATATAGCGGTAACAGAAAGAGATGATGAATAAATACATAAACTTGGCTGTTGGATATCTCAGATTTTCCATTGGTTGAAGCAATATTTACTTCATAATTCAAATAATGCAGGAAAGGCTGTGCGATCATCTTACTGTATTTTCTTTAGCTGTGTAATGTATTTGAACTTTTGTCCTCCTGTTATGGAGAGCAAAATATAAAAAAGGTGGAAGTGACCAAACCTGCAGCTAGGGTCAACAATCCTGTTATTGCAGGTAATAGGTAACTTAATATATTAGTGCTCGTGTACTTGAAAAGGGTGTTGGCAGTGGAGCAATCAGCCAAAAAAAAAAGAGTGTTAGAAGTGGAATTTCTTTGCAGTAGCTTTGAAGGATTTGATACTTTTAGGCATTAGTTGTATAATATTGTACATTCTTGTTTCAGGGAGCAAGATATAAACAAGATGGAACTGACCATACCTGGAGTTGGGTCCAACAGTCCAGTGGTTGCAGAGAACAGGTGAGTTAGTGCCTGAAAGATTGGTTCTTTTGCATTTGCAAAACGTGTAGGCAGTGTAGCAATTTTCCAGGTGCAACTTGTAGGCCGTGATCTTTGTTGTCACTTGTTAATTTTACATTTTGTTTCAGGATGCAAAATCACAAAGTGGAATTGGCTGAAACTGGTCTTGGGTCTGACAATCCTATCGTCTCAGAGCATAGGTGAGCTAGATTGGTGCTTTTGTACTCATCCAGGATTGTTTGGATGTTATAAACTACAATTTTTGTTACATCCAAACATCTAGTTTCACAAAACCAAAGTATTTGTAAACTGTAGTGTTTTCCCCAAACTCCAAAAGAACTTTGTAGCCAAACAATTCCCAAGCCCCATTCTGATTTTATTGGCATCACTGGGGCATGGAAGTAGGACAAAATTTGTCGAAGATGATGCCTTTGTGAAAAGATCAGACGCTGTTGTAGAACATGTTAGCACAATGAGTTTGTTGAGACAACATAGGTCATAGACCAATCCATAGGTTAAACTTGTATTGGGTTTGTGTTGTTTTGCTTTTATATTAATTGACATAGTGTTGTTGCTTTGCTTTTATATTAATTGAGGTAGCGCGATGTTATGATAAAGAAAATGCATACCCAGTCCTGACTGATAGATACAAAAATAAATTAATTCACCAGCTTATTTTTTGGCAGTAAACTTGTGATCAAATTGGAAACCACCTGGTCTGTTTGACATGATGGAGTATAACTAATTTGGTGATGTATTCAGAATTGATAAGTGTAGCTTGGTTATTGACTTATTTCCCTCCATGCAGCCTTCTGGACTTTCTTGAATGTTACCTAATGCTCTGCATCTTTATTTCAGGGAGCAAAGTATAAAGAAGGTGTATGTTGGTGGAATCCCATACTATTCATCTGAGGATGACATGAGAAGTTTCTTTGAAGGATGTGGCAGTATCACTGCAATTGACTGCATGACCTTTCCTGAGAGCGGGAAATTCAGGGGTATTGCAATTCTCACATTTAAGGTCAGATTCTAAGCTAGTTTTGCTTCTTTTAGTTTAGTGTTCCTGTTTTCTTGGGGAAGTCAGATTCGTCTTCCCTATACAAAGTGTGTTACTGTATTACATGCGCGAAATTTTTAATCCATTAATTATATCCACATGTCAATCGGACTTGTTAACAGAAGCTGTAGGTTCAGCAGACTCCAAATTCAGTCTATCTGTATGATGTTAGATTCTGCACTTTATGGTCTTAGTTTCCATTTTAATTCCACATAATCATAGAGTGGTAGAAATCAACTGAATATCTGCACTGGTGCACTGGCCACTGCTCTGTAATTTTTTTTTTCTACGGCTTGCAAAATTGTTTTCACACTTGTTTTGTTTGGAGATGGAAATCTGAGTATCTGACTGCCTGTTCTTTCTCAGACTGAAGCTGCTGCACAGAGGGCATTAGCTATGGATGGTGCAGATATGTAAGCGTACATCCTTCTGTGTGTTATCCCTCTCATTGGTTTATTCATGGGTAATGACATGCTTGATAACCATTTCAGGGGAGGATTTTATCTGAAAATTCAGCCTTACAAACATAACCGTGAGAAGGAAGATTTTGCACCAAAGTTGATAGAGGGGTATAATAGGATATATGTTGGAAATCTACCATGGGATATAACAGAAGATGATCTAAAGAAGTTCTTTTCAGACTGCAAAATCTCATCCATCCGATTTGGAACAGACAAGGAGACAGGTGATTTCAAAGGATATGCACATGTCGATTTTTCTGATGGCACGTCTCTTTCTGTTGCCTTAAAGTTTGACCAGAGGGTTATTAACGGGCGGCCCGTCAGAATCAGATGCGCAGTTCCCAAAAAGGATAACGAGAAACTCAATGATAATGGGAACTCAGATCCTTCAAAGAGTAAGATTCGGACAGATTCTTCAAAGAGTAAGATTCGGACATGTTACGAATGTGGAACCCCTGGGCACCTCTCTTCTTCTTGCCCAAATAAGAAGGATTCAGAGGTACGGAAATGCTATGAATGTGGCACCCCTGGGCACCTCTCTTCTGCTTGCCCAAATAAGAAGGATTCTGACGTAAGGAAATGCTATGAATGTGGCACCCCTGGGCACCTCTCTTCTGCTTGCCCAAATAAGAATTCTGAAGTAATTTCTGATGTAAACAAGGTTAATGTTGACTCAGCCATAGCATCAACAAAGAAAAGGCGAACATGTTATGAATGTGGCATCCCCGGGCACCTCTCTTCTTCTTGCCCAAATAAGAAGGATGCTGAATTTATTTCTGATGAGAAGAAGGTCAATGTTGACTCAGCCACAGCATCGTCAAAGAAGAGGCGAACATGTTATGAGTGTGGCACTCCTGGCCATCTCTCATCAGCTTGCCCAAACAAAAGGGCTGCAGATTCTGTTCCGAACAACAGGGAGCCTGTTGATGATGCAAAGGCCGCACCTACCATTGTATCTGAGGAAGTGAATGTAGGCGATGAATCAAATTCAGTACCTTCAAAGAAGAGGCGGAAGTGCTATGAGTGTGGAATTTCTGGCCATCTCTCATCAGCGTGTCCCAACAAAAAGGCCGCCGAGGTTGTCAATGATGAAGTGAAACATGATACTGGCTTGAACACTACACCTTCAACCATTGCTGAGGAGAAGGCCAGCGACGACGCAAAATCTGCACCTGCAAAGAAAAAGAAGAGGCGGACATGTTATGAGTGTGGAATTGCCGGCCATCTCTCGTCAGAGTGCCCGAACAAGGCAGCTGCATGAGCCAAATGATTGTTGGCCTCGTGGCCTCGTGGGCCATCTCTGCTCAGAGTGCCTGACCAACTGAACTAGGCAGCTGCTGAAGCTTAATTGTAGCATTTGTTTTTTTATTATTAATCTTCAGGATTTAGTCCCATTGTATTGTATGATCTGTTTGTTTTGAGCAGCAAAGATATCTCTGAAGGAGATATTGAAATTTTGTAGCCGGTAGGCAGCACAATAGACCAGTGTCATTTATCTTTCCATATCATTTTTTAAAATATTCGCATATCAATTTCTGTTGCAGAATAAGTATGCTGTGAATATTTACTTGATTATGGAAAACAGGTCAGCTTTTTCACCACCCGTGTTTTGCTATGTCTGTATGTCACCTTGAAGGTATGTGAGTACAATGTTTGTCTTTCCCCTAATTAAATGTTTCCAGCAAGATAATTAGTGATTTTATATCATTCCACTGGCTATGGATGGTTATTTCACATTGATTTTTCATTGTTTTTTCACATTGTTTTTTCCATTTAACTTTAGTAAAAACTTAACTTTATCCATAAACATATACTCAATATAGAGGGAGTACGAGACAGTGCAACAAGTTCAGCCGCAGGTAACTCATTTCTGCATTAGGTCCAATAGGGGCTCTTGTTTGCCAACTTTTGGTAGAAGCATGCCCAAAGCCATGTCAAACGCATACTTCCCCAGTAACGCATGATTTGCTATGGATAAACATCTCAAAAGGACGGAGTACACGACGGTAGAACAAGGGTTTTATGTTATGACGGTAGAACAAGGGTTTTATGTTATGGATAAACATTTCATACGGACAGAGTAGTAGAACAAGGGGTTCATCGGTACTTACTCATTTCCGCATTTGTTCTTTGTTTGAAACTGGGACTCTTGTGTGTTGCCAACTTTTGTGAGTTCACCCCCCGCGAAGGTAGATGTGCAACGAAGCAATTCTATGCCTCTGAAGGAATTCTATGGCACTGAAGAAAGTTGTGTTTTGACATGTTCGGCTGGCTGGTGCTGATTTAGTGATTTGTGTTTTTGAGAAAAATATTACTGGTTGGCTGGTGCTGATTTGTGCTGAGAGAAAAGAGTAAAATGCACCATTAGCCCATCAACTTGTAGCGTAGTGTCAGATAGGTCCATGAACTTAGAAACCGCACATCCAGCCCCTCGAACTTGCGAACCCGTTCACCGCAGGTCCAGTCCGGTTTTGCATGGCACTGTGCGACGCCGGATTGCTACAGTAACGGCGGTTTTGTTTTTTCCTTTTTTTATTTATTTTGGCTGAATCTTCAAAATATCAAAAATCATAACTCTTCGATACGACATCGGATGAAGATGATTTTTATATGAAAATTGTAGCCCTCGACGAGATCTACAACTTTCTAGTTTTGAATTTTTTTCATTTGATGATGTTAAGGTACTCAAAAAATTATATAAAATTACAGCACCATAATTATGGTGGTGCTGTAATTATTATGGTGCTGTAATTTTATATAATTTTTTGAGTACCTTAACATCGTCAAATGAAAAAAATTCAAAACTAGAAAGTTGTAGATCTCGTCGAGGGCTACAAGTTTCATATAAAAATCATCTTCATCCGATATCGTATCGAAGAGTTATGATTTTTCGAAGATTCAGCCGAAATATATTAAAAAAGGAAAAAACAAAACCGCCGTTACTGTAGCAATCCGGCGTCGCACAGTGCCATGCAAAACCGGACTGGACCTGCGGTGAACGGGTTCGCAAGTTCGAGGGGCTGGATGTGCGGTTTCTAAGTTCATGGATCTATCTGACACTACGCTACAAGTTGATGGGCTAATGGTGCATTTTACTCGAGAGAAAAATACTGCTGGCTGGCTGCTGATAAGCTAAATAAACAGGTCGAATTTCTATGGCACCGAGGGAATTGTCTAAGCAAGTGGTTGGTAGAACATGCTCAAAACCAATCATTCTTTAGGGAGATAATGGATTCATATCCAAATTTCCTCCACCAGATATAGGCCCATATTATGATTATTGCTGTCCTAACTATAGTAGCAGCTAACAAATGGCTTCTCTCTCAAGCCCTTGCCGAGTCCTGTCCCTATCTGATTCAGTCAGCAGTTGGTTTTTGGGTGATGATGTCACTGCACTTGGTCGGACCAGTGCCTGGTGCACATATACAGGCAGAGGCAGATACTCCGATCCACGAAAAGATTCATTCAGAAAAACAGAGCAGTCTGCATCATCGCTGTGGAGACCTACGTGGAGATGCCGACCAAAACTATTGAGAACTAGGACGTGCTCAGAGACGCAAGCAAAATCAAGCAGTAGCATAGCATCCCAACCGGAACTTGTCAATGATCTCCAGCGTCAAACGCAGAAACTCGTTCATGTTCTTCGCTCAGCTGAGAGCGACTCAACTCCTTCTGAAAAGCAAAACCAGCTTTTCTTAGCTCACCTGCCTTGTGACATACAACGGGCTGCTTATGACAGGGAAACAAAATTGGCAACTCATCATACCATATTTTTTCTTTTTTTTTCTTTTGAGATAGAGGGGATCATTCCACAATTTATTCGTCTTTTTTGCATGTCATACTCTGAAGCTATTATTAGACTACATCATCATTCTGTGCTTGCCTATTATTGTCTGCTGAAAATCTTTTGTCAGTTCATCATTTCATCTCAGGAGGATTACTGGACAGATAGTTCTCAATGGATAAAGATCTTCTGTTGATGGGTAGCAGCATCACAGCACTATCACCTCATAGCATAAATTTATACAAGTCCGTCTGAATTTTAAATTCACACTTCTTTTCATTCTGGATCCATCTGGGACCGCACCAACGCCACAAGAAGAGAGAAGTGGATAGAACATGGCAACCAAACTGAATCGAGACCGGTATCTTTGGGGCCTAAAGAAAACACGGCAATCGCATGGTCATTGTTTTCTCATAGCTTTTTTTTTACAAGTTATAACTGCAGAAAATCAAAGGTCAGTACTGAACTTCAGAGTGCCTGCCCTGATTCTTCCTCATTTTCTCAGAAAAATTCAACATGCTGGCTCTTAAGCAGCATGTATGGGACGCTAGTGACGCTTACTAATCTGCCCCCTGAATCCCCAAGGAATATTCTGGCCTTTCGCAGCGCGAAACTGCATTTTCAACACCATGACGAAACGCGCATAATTTCATTAGATTATGCAGCCAGCCTTTTGAATCCGCAGTAGCTAGCTGAAGTAGTGCTGCTTATTGAAAGATTCTTTAGCACTCAGTGGTCGGCACACTGCATCTGATAAAAAATATTCAGAGAAGGAAGACGCAGAAAACAGAAACAGCTCAGGCTTCTGTTACTATCTTTTCTCCTCCGTTTATGTCAGAAATCGTACTGGTTGACATAATGGAAACAGTATGCGTTGATATTTCTGTTGTCCATTAATTTACAGGTGTCATGTTCAGAAAGTCCCACGAAGTGACTAAAAAATTGCACAAGAAATTAAAGAACCACATTTGTTCTTTGATACTGCAGCACCAAGAATTTGGGCATAATCATCTCTAGCAAGTAAGTCAACACAAGCAAAATTTGATCATTGGGCCCCGAATTCCGAGCCAGTGTAAACAATTTCTGCACTGGTTTGGCAAACATATGGATATTGGGTTTCTGATGCGGCGGTTGCGGAATCATGAAGCAAATCAGGAAGCGAACTTCTACTTTTGATCTCTTATGCGGAGAACGGCAGACGCAATTCGGGATGCAAGCACGGACTGGGAGGGACAGAAAAGTTACTTATATGCAGTGTCCATAGCCTGTCTCCTGTTGCAATTTCATTGTGATTAGGTCTAAGCCAATAGGGTGAAGTTGCAGGGTCAAGTAGAACTCCAATCACCAATCATCGGCGACTGCTAAAAGAATACGTCTGCAGCAAACTGCAAATTGACCATTTGTGTCTCTGCTCTGATGAACATCATGCTGCGCTCAATATCTACACACCCAAGTTTTCTGAATCTATTATTATAACCACTTGTGGGAAGAGAACAATTATTCCTTTTTATATTGACTTGGGCCAAAAATCATCATGAACCAGTGAGGGGTTATGTTGCTTCAGCTGCAGAAGGGACCATCTTGCCAACTGTCCTCTGCAATTTTTTTTATCCTTGGATGTGCTGCTACCATGATGAGAACTGTGCGATGCGGCAAATAGGTGTACATGCTCATATCTCTATAACTAGCTTACCTGATAGAACCTTGATCCAATGATAACTCTTTTCTGCATTGAACTACTGATACAATCTTCAGTAGTTTCTGTATTGGTCTGTCCTAGAGTCTGGTTCACTGATAAAAAGTTGATCCAGTGTCTTCTTTCTGAAATGTGAATAGGAGCAAGATTCCGTTTGATCCCCATCAAACACTGCCACTGCGTGGCACAGTCGGAGACACCATAAACTCTTAGATCCTAATCCATTGAACATCAACAAATGCCTCTGCTTTAGCACCATACGGTACATTTTTATGTTTTCGCATTTGCAAGTTGCAACAAGCAGAAGTGAAATATATATAAACTAGGCCAAGTTCCTTTCTGCTTACATCAACCAGCAATTATTGATCAGCTCGGTCCAATCAAGCCATGCAACGTCGGCACTCAAGTGATCCAAGAACCAATCATCGGCGGGAACTGGTTTCGTGTTTCGTCTGATTCTAGCCTCAGATGCCACTACTCGGATGGTTGTTTATGCCGGCCGTTCGGTTAGATGAAGTATCAAGTAGGTGCAAATTGGAAGAAATATTTCTTTCTGATACTTGTAACGTAGTAGTAGTAGTAGTAAGTCAGTTCAAAAGGGATCAAGGGAGTAGATGCAAGTCACTATTTGTTAATGTGACATTTGGAGCAGCGATGAGACGTTTAATGATGCCGTCATTGATCATGCTAGGCATATATCTTCGTAAGCGTGACGATCTAATTGTTGTTTCGTACTGCCCATTGGTCCATCCAGTTGTCTTAAGAAAACCGAACTGAAAGAAGGATGTCTGCAGGATTATTGCAAGTAATAATTCAGTGGGACACAGTAGCAAAGGAATGCTTGTTGGCATAAAGATTCATGCCATTTTTCTATGATTTGAACTGAGATCAAGCAAGAGCTTTAAGTTTATTACTCTAGGCTTCTAGAAGCCTTGAATGTCTCAACAAGAGCGTAAGAGCTAAGAAAACCACCTTCAGAAGAAAACAGCCACCTTGTTTTGAAACAACCATCTCATCATTATTAATATGTTTTGAAACAACCATCTCATCATTATTACTACTCACTGAAATCTAAACTGAAGTTTTGAGGTTGGTAGTTTACCCCCATTCCAGTGAAGCTTAATTTGTTGTCCACTGTCTAATGCACTTTAACAAAGATCATAACGCCGTCTATTGGAATCATGAGTTATCTTGATGGGGCCGGTTTTGCTATTTCTTAGTTGCTTGTATAGTACAAACTACAAACCAACTTCTCTGAGTACTATCTGGCTTGTTATATTATTAGTCATTGTTTTATGGAATATCATTTCAGATTAAAAGTGCAACTTTTCCTTACAAGTGGGCATCCGGTTACCTCATACATCGAGACCCCCCACCCCCGCGTCGTCCCTCCCAGGCGACTCAGGGGGTGATTGCGCCGCCGCCGCCGGGGCCTCCCACGTGAGCCACGCCGGCCGCCGCCGCCGCCGGTGTGTGGCGGCGGCGGCCCCTCCCTCCCTTCCCCTCCTCTCTTCCTCTAGTTCTCCCCTTCCCCCTCCTCCTCCGCCGGATCCGCCGCCTCCACTGCCGGATCTGCCTTCCCCGACGCTGGTTTCGTTGCTTGGCCCGCTCTGCCGCCTGTCGTGCAGTCCGTGGTCTCTGTTGGGGCTGGAGGTAACAGTGGTGCCTCCCCTCTCCGTCGGGGCTGGTGGCTCCTCTTCCCCGGCCACTGTCCGTGCCCGGCCGCCGGGTTGGGCTCTGGTGTGGGCTGCCTTCGTCTGTCCCCATGGTCTTCGGGCGAAAGCCCTGTCCGGCGCTCTGCTGGGCCAGCAACGATGGCGCTTGCGGGCGTCGTTCCCCTCCCCGGAGGCGTTGTTGTGAAGCTTTGGGGGGAAAGCACCATCTGGTCGGTTGGCTGACGGTGTCGCGGTGGGCTTTGGGGTTGGAGCTGAGGCGAAAGCCTTGCCTGCTTGCGGGCTGATGGTGATGACGCCCTTGGGCGCCGTTTTCCTCCTTGGAGGCATCATCCATTTGCTCCTCCCCGAGGTTGGTTGGTGTGGTCATCGGGCTTCCTCACCTGCTACACCTGTCTGCGTTTATCGTGCACCTCGTCTGGGTTCCTTGGTCGTCGTCGTCTGGCGGATGCTTTGCCGCCCCTGCGTTGCTCTAGCGGATGCTTTGCCGCTATGATCGTCTTGGTTGATTCTGGCGGATGCTTTGCCGCCGTGGTCGTTGTGGATTGGGTGGATGCTTTGCCGCCCCTGCTATGCTTCATCTTCGGTTCGGGCGGACGCTTTACCGCCATGTTCATGCTGCTTGGTGGATGCTTTGCCACCTTTATGATCTTTGGCGCCTTGACGAGGCTATCTGTTGCAGGTTCAGGAGTGTGGTCGTTTCTAGGGTGTCGGGTTTGGGTGTGGTGGAGCCTTGGCCGCTCGCTTCTAGTTGTTCTGCTGGCCTCTTGTTTTCATGGCTATTTTTAGTTTTTTCTCTGTTGTTAGTCCTTTGTGTGCTTGTTAGGTCAACTCATGTTTGGTCTGGGACAAGTAATGTTTGTAAAATGCTTCCTTCTTAATGAAATACGTGCTCTGGCACGGTCGCGAAAAAAAAAAAACTTTTCCTTACAAGGAAAAAATGGTAACCTCAGAAATAGACATCATTTAACTGCAAAAAGTCAGATTGTCCTGCCCAAAAGATTTATAGGAAAATAAAAGGTTTCAAAGTGTCTACAGAACAGGACAGGTTTCCGGAGAAGGAAGCGTTGACCGGAATTTACAAGCCCTCATGATCTGCAAAAGTCAGCGCGCAGATGAGTGAGTGAATCAGTCCTGTTCTGAATTCTGATTCCACGGCTGAAGCTTCCGTCCCTTCAACTCAGCCCAATCGTACACATGCATTATCTTTACACTATACATCAATCATGCCGCTGCATCCAAACTGCCAAGGAACGGCGTCGATTCAGGCGAAACTCGACGCCGTTTGCACTTGCTCCTGTGCCCAATCATCGCCACTACTGCAGCTAATCTTCTGTCAGAATTGCGAATCAGCCTAAAAGAACTCCGTGTCAGTAGTAAGCAAAAGCCAACTGTTTCTTCGTCTACTCTGAAGGCCAACTTGTGTTCTATTTTAATCCCTGCACATAATATAACCGAGTAACTGCTACCCATTGGTCAATTTGTTTATGGGCTCGCATTTGTTGTAACCCAGCCTATAGATACACCTGCTCTTTGATATGCTTCCTCTTCATTCAGATACCTTAATCAGTTTCCGATCGGGATCGATCCAGCAGCTAATTCATCGCCAAGAACTAGCTTAATTACAAGCTGCGTAAGCATTGATGAAGAGGTTCGCAGTCCAGGAGAGCGAGATGGCGCGCGTCCTGATGCTCATGTCGCACGGCCAGGAGCCGGCGCTGCCGCTGATGCCGGCCGGCGGCGGCGGGCGCGGCGGCGGCGCGCCGGAGCGGGTGTTCGTCTGCAAGACGTGCAACCGCGTGTTCCCGTCGTTCCAGGCGCTGGGCGGCCACCGCGCCAGCCACAAGAAGCCGCGGCTGGACGGCGACGGCGACCCATCGCTCGCCAAGCCCAAGCTGCACGGCTGCTCCATCTGCGGGCTCGAGTTCGCCATCGGGCAGGCGCTCGGCGGGCACATGAGGCGCCACCGCGCCATGACCGGCGGCATGCCGCCGGCGACGACGACGACGATCGTCGTCGACAAGAAGCCCGACGTCGCCATGATCCACGACGGCGGCGACAAGCGCGGGCTGTGGCTCGACCTCAACCACCCGCCCTGCGACGACGGCTGCGACGCGGAGGCGGATCAGTGCGGACACAATGCCGGCGCCGCCGGGATCACGTTCCATCAGTTCCTGGACACCGGCACCATGGCCGTCGACTGCCTTGGCTACTAGCTCCCGCCAAGCTCCATGATTCTAGCTTCTACCACGCACTTCTGGTGCAGCTTTTTTTTTCTTTTTTGGGATCTTCATCATTTTCCCATTTTCTTTTCTGTGGAGAAATCCACATTTTGTAGCGGTAGTACAGGTACCTAATGCATGCATGATCATGCATGAAACGTTTTGGGGTGTCTTTGAGATGCTATATATGCTGCTTTGGTGGTTAATTTGGAGGCATAATTGCTACCAAAGCTAGCTGATTTACCTTGGGTTTCATGTTATTATGGATAAAAAACCCTTTGGTCAAATGGCTTTGATGTAATTATTTAATCTGAGTAAGACATAATATAGAGCTTGTGGCTTTCTACAGTTGGTAATCCTGACTCCATGTGTCAAGTTGCCCCTTTTAGTATCTTAGATGACATAACACGAGTTGAATCTGCTATACTTGACGTCGAAATCAAAGGGCTTCTATTTGCTTTCGTGAGGCTGGTATATATTTTCTCTGCGTATCAGCGTAGGCTGTGGTTTTTACTAATAAGAAGGTCGACCTATGTTTCTCTAGGAAGAAACTAACCTGCCCCAGTCACTCAAAATTATGTAATATATGGTTCCTATATTTATCTGCACCTATAGTTCTATCCTGAATGCTTGTCAGTTGTCACCGTATGGCAAACTTCAACTCTTGAAATCGAGAGATGCTCTCTCCATGGGCTACATTTGAGAAACCAGGTTAAGAATATACTTAAGACAGCCAAAACTTCTGATCCAAGTCAGTAGCCTGAAAGCTCATCAACTATTTTCTTTCACCGATCGACGGTGCAATCAAATAAGAATCGAGATATGGATGCCGAACAAGAATCATCACCACTTATGCATACGCATATTTTTTTTTTCAAAAGCATTGCAAGCAACAGAGAATGAAGGTTGTGCTTGTGGTGACAATGTACCTGACTGCAATGTGGGCAAACTTTTTTGTAACCATTTGGGATCCTCAGGTGATCTCACCTAGCTTAGGTCATTTTGCAGCCGCAGTAGTGTGACGGATCTGTAGCTTTGCTAGATCGATTTACGTTATTATTCATGGTGTCAATAATAGAGCACCTGCTGATGTGGTGAGATTAGGACAGTAGCAGAAGGAAAATGCATGGTTCCCAACTTGTATTTGACCCCTTCGATGCGTTGAGATTCATGGTTCACCCATTTCGCCGATGATATTCAGAGATACAGTACGTGATAATGTCGACATTGTCAATTATATCTATTGGCATTTCTGGAGTGTTCTCTCTCATTTTTTTTTATCATTTTGAAACATGAGTGTGCTCTTCTTTTCATGGAAGGGAAACTTGATGTGATATCAACTAATGCAATCATCATATCGTTTCAAAAAAAAACTAGTGCAATCATAATACAATTATATGTGATGAAATAATAATTCTATTATCCACTCGTACTACACAATGCCTGAAGTATGGAACTGCAAAAGTGTTATTGCTTGCAAAAAGAAAATACAGAAGTATTAGTTGAACCTTGTCATTTTTATATTAGCTGTGAAATGGTTGAAATAATATCTATACATGTTGTGCCTGGTGAGGTAAGATGAGCACACATCTGTTGACAAATGCAAAGCACAACTAATTTTCTAATGCAAGGACAGTAGTGTTTGAGCTCAGAGCTCAGCTTTTGTCAAATGGATTTACACTAGTTGAAAAAAGAGATTCCTCATGTAGCTCTCTGTGTCATCTCCTATTAGGAGAGCTACTGCGTACATCGAATCTTGAGGCCTGGAAATATAATTTAGATGGTGGTGATCATGTGTGCAATCACCTCCTGCTAAAAATAAACAACTGGTTATAGGAAGCAAAATTCCAGTGCAACTCTTGCAAGTGTGTAGAATATGCGTGCACAGTAGTGTATGTATGTGGAGAACTGCAGCTGTTTTCTTTGCTTTCCAAGTCAGCAAGCAGTGACACCAAATGTATTTAATCCATGTGTGATGTGCTCTTGGTTGCTGAAGCAACCATACTACAAGTAGAGAAACAGCAAGTTGCAGTTATGAAAAATTGTTTGGGATCAATTATACATAGCACATTTCAGAGTTGAGATGCAATCATCTCGGCGTAACCCGGTGTACGTTCTTCGCACGTAGATATATAGGTTTGAGCTGAACTGTTCATCTATGATGACTATGAATTGAGTAGCTTTCCAATTGGTCGTGTGGGCTTTGTCTTTTTGGTTGCTTGACACAACTGAAAAGCGGATATAATATTTATGGTAATGCTCTCGGACTTTGTGAGAACTTTCAAGTGTAGTGTAATAGTCTCTCCAATCATAAGGCAAGCAGAACGAAGCAGACAAAGACCTAGTTGCATATATGCCGATTTCCGTCGCCGTTCTCTGCTGACGTACGTGTGGGTAGGGGTGGTAACGGATCAATGGCCCGTTTGTTCCTTCACAATCTAACTTGGCTCTAACAAAATTTAGCTTAAAAACTAGTATTATTTTAGCCCGGCCCTAATCCGGCCCGATCCTCAAAATTTCGAGTACAAAAGTGAGGGTCCTTTGCCACCCCTACGTGTGGTTGCAGATTATGAAATAATGCTGGGGCATGTATAGTCTGTTGGCTCACTCTAGAAAAGAAAAGCCACACCATGCATCATATTACGTGCGGGATGATCCGGCCTTCCATTAAACTGAACAAACCCTAATGGCAAGTTGCCATTAGCTAATATTTGGTAGTAGTAGTGTTTAAGCAGGTAACCACAATGAAGTTATGTGGTCCTGTCAGTTTATGCGATCCATCATACATCAGTGTGACTACTGCTCTCTGTCCATGACCCCTTCCGGATATTATTCCAGTAGTCGTTCACAGATCCAAGAACCAATCATATTAGCTAGCGCGCGCACACACACATATGTGCAGTGCAACAAGTGTATATAATCTATTACATGTGTGTAATCTAATGTAAATATATTTATTGGGCAGATGAGTGTAACTGTTTTTTAGCAGTAGAGTGTAACAGTTTTCACTGAGTCAGACTCAGACAGCGGCGGGGGAGGAAGACACCGTTTCTTTTGGTTGGCTGGCCAAGTAGCAGCTACCCCTAGCTACCCAGCAGCGGCAGGCCTGTCGTCTCCGACGCCGGCGTGGCAGCGAGGCAGGCCCGATCGAGGTGGCTCTCGCTGGTGCTCGCAAGCGCCGGGCGGCCGCCGCGCGGAGCTGCTAGTACAGGAAGACGAGGCTGTGCGCGCGTGCCGCAGCAGAGTCCCCGGCGCCGGCGCCCGGCGGCGGGCACATTCAGCGGAGATCGCAGAGCAACCGGTGGCGCAGGCGGCCGGAAGAGGCGAATTAAGCGCCTGGCGTGGAGGTGGTGGTGCTTGAACTAGTTGAAGACTTGATGGATACTCCGGCCGGCGACATGTAGACGTGGCTCGCCTACATGGCTACGGAGTACATGTACATGAGATGTACAGTGGTGGGCTCTATTGTACGTACATAGCAATGCCATTTTCACATTTGCCTTTGTTACCAAAGAAAGGTAGCTCCACTATAAAGTCTATACTCTATAGCAGCACCGATAGCAGTTGATATCGTACTGGGTTTGCTCTTGTCAGAACGTTGTGCGAAAATTGAAGCAAGAACAATTTAAAAGCCAGTTGATATGTGCTAGTGCCTTTTTTTTCGTTAAAGAAAAAGTGGGAAAAAGATAAAATGATCACCCGGGCCGAGAAGGAATAGCAACAACTAACAAGGGGCCATCGGGCTACTAAGCGGCCCAGAGCCCACGCCGCAGAAATGCAACACAAACGCGGAGAGGAGGATAACGGGCCCGTCATGGATAAGAGGCCGTTCCTTCCTTGTCTGCGCGCGCGGTGGCCTGGGAATGTTAATTCGGGGGCCCGGATCCTAAGCTGTGAAGTTTTCGGCCTGAGCAAAGGTTACTCCCCAAGGCCCATCTGCCATCCTACGTTTTTGTGGCAACAGCATTTAACATTTGTATAGCATTTTCTTTGTTGCTTATAAAAGAAATAGCTCTACTTCTTCAGAAGTACTAGATCCCATAACGTCCATGACCTTACTGTTTTTCACCTGACAATCTCACGCTACCTATAGATATCGAATCCGGCTTATTGTAGAGAGCGAGCATTGCATTTGCAGCCAGTGCAGGGCAAAAGTTGAGCAATGGCAGCTTTTACATGTTTGCCAGCACCTGCCGACATACCATACATGTGCAAATCAAATCAGCAGATGTCTAAAACCACATACACGTAAGACATCCAGCATTGGGAGATCGCGCTCTCGCGTGCAGAGTCTGCGACACACATGCATGCACGAGGAGAGCTAGCGCAGATGTCCTGTTCATCATATGTCAAGCAGGTGGCCAAATGGATGCAGCAGGGAGATGTTCCAGATGGGCACAACAAGGGAATCGAGCTCCCTCAACCAATCCCGATCTCATCCCCGTTTTTTTCCTCAGCTCGCTCCCAAAAGGAGCCTGCTGTTCCTTGAGGTTCAGGGAGCAAACAATGCAAAACCAGACGAGCAGGCTCCGACGGCGACGGCGACTGCGAATTGTTTAGCACCGCCCGCGTGAGCCATGCCAAGATTAACCTAGAGATCGATCGAGCTGCTAGCTAATTAATCATCCAGCGTCATGTCCGTCTTCCTCAAAGACCGGCCTGTACTGCAGGAACAAGCAAGTCGCCATCGCAAAAGTTGATTAGCATGTGATGAGGGTGAGCCCACCGGTGATTAGCGTATCACAATCACTAGCTTAATAGGCTATTACTTGTAGTTAATTTGATGAGCGAACCAATCTACTACTTGCTTTGATTTTGTTTAGTTTGGCTGCTGGTTTCTTGGAAGCCAACCACTCGTCACCTCCCAAAAGGTCGGACTGCTGCTTTATTTTGTGCTCCCATCCTATTCTATACACGCACACTCGCCATATATTTGTCAAAAGATCCTCATGAGTAGTAGTGTACTCTCTCCGCGTGCTGTATTTGCAACTTGTCTATACATTTTATTTGCTGCATTAATTATTCTAATGGTAAATAAAAACCTGAAGGGTGTCTGATGAGTCTATCTTTTTTATAGTCTATCTATTACCTAGACAGAATAGAGATAGGAATTATCACATTAATCAAAATAATAAAATAACATATGCTGATTATTGCTATGCTAATCTAACGTTCTAGCTAGATTAAACTAAAAGGTCCATGCCAAATATAATTAGTAAAAAAATAAGTCCATAATCAAAAGTATAGGGGGAATAGTACATTGATTTTCATATGAATAGGTGAAAGACCTTACTAAACCAAGAGACTGAACCAACAGATGTCAAGATTGATGTGCCAGTTCACCATAAGGAAACTTGTCTACACAGAAAAATACTTGAATGGATCATTGGCATTAAATTTCAAAATTAAACTGAAATTGGGATCGAAATAGAAAAAGAAAGAGTATGTATATTAGATACAATCTTGGAAATGAAATTAAAAAGAAATGATAAATAAATTTAGTAACATGATTTGTGTTCACGAATTTAGAATCACGTACTGATGATGTGCAACCCAACAAGGTCACTGCATCTGCAAGTTGCATGTTGTGAACTTGTGATTTGTGAACCAGCCAGCGGCCTCCAACAGGGAGCCGGTAACAAAGGGCATAGATATATGAGACCATGGTTTGGCATGCATCGGTGCATACGAATTTGAAAGCATCATGCAGCTCAAGATCATCACAAATCTGTGATACGGCAAGGAAGTGATAAAAGGATGACACGAACAAATCCATATAGATATATAGACAGAGCACAATATATAGAGGAGCATCAAATCAGTAGGATAAGATACAGGCGTGTCAATATATCTAGTGCCTCGTGGTTGCTACATAACAAGTTGGCGAGTAGTGGAGCAAATGGTCGTGCTGTCTGTTGCCTCATGTAGGCAATGGGTCAAGGTACCCGTACATGTTAGAGCAATAATTACCTCCAGCATTGACAACTAACACCCAGAAAAGCTGTGAATCGTTAAAGGAATTTAAGGAATATATAAAAGAATATTTCTGCACCAGATCGATCTCCATTAGTGGAGCCTTTAGTTTGACTTTCGAGTGGTGGCAGCTATATGTTTTCCACTTAATTTGCACACCGCATATATGAGTGCTTTGATCAGGCGATGAACAGAGCAGTTCTAATTATGCTCCACAGATCCATGTTTCACTTAACTACTCTGTGACCTTTCTGCGAGCTTTTCTCTGAAAAGTTGCCGCTATTTAAGCTACCTGTCATATCAATGATGATTAGGGTCGAAAGTCATCAACACCACTCCGAAAGGGTTGATGTATGCATAACATGGTGGGTTTTGATCGATATGATGCCTTTAGTTGCCTCATTGTGCCATCAGTTGACAACTAATCGCCCATCTGAAAGCAGTTGCTGTACCCTAGCACTAGCAAACTAAGGCTGTCCTGGCCTCAAAACATCACTTTCTATTGCATCCTTTTGCATTATATTCTTCTAGGGGCAAATAAAATGAACTTGCATGCATGCTACATTTGAGACAGGTGGTGCATCATCACATTATGCCTGCTCCCCCACCACATTAATCCCCTTGGTGCTACATGTCATTAGCTAGCCATGGCACATGAATCAGTGATGATGCTAAACAAGTCAAAACTTGGGATTAATAAAGCAGCAAACCAACACGAATTCAGCTATGCTCCTAGTACTGATTTGAAACGCGCAGTATGGTCGTGGTCGTGGATGCTTATACATACTTCAGCAGTGACCCTTCACCAGCAAATTGCAGGTGATTTGGTGCATGATAGCTAGGGTTCATTAGGGCGATATGCTTGTTAATTGCCCACCTAATCTGCCCCTTAAGCGCGGTGCTGGCGCGTGTCCCGGCCGAATCAGTTTCTTAATCCCTAGCGGATCTCGGCCGCATGGTGGGATCATGGAATCAGAGCAAAGGGGATTAATATTGCCACTGATGATGCCGGGCAGCTGCAGTTAACATTATGCATACGCTTTAGTTTGCTTGTTTCTGCTGTTCTTTCATGTGCGGTTTGATCGCATAGTTTACTTTATGTTGGCGATGATGTGAGCTACGTACGTTTGATGATCAACAAAGGCGTGGTCGGCCCATTAACGGCAACACGCCAAGGAGCAACAACCATGGTGCACACGGATCGGAGGTCACTGTAGTTTTGATTGATATGATGTGCACATTGGTCTCATTTTCCTTGCGTCGTTGGGCTGAATATATCGTAGGAAAGCCTTCTGCGTTTGTGGTTGCATCGTCTACTGACTTCCACTCCAAGATAGACCGATAGGTAGTGCTCCCTTAAGTCACTGATTTTTTTTATAAAAATATATATTGCAAAACCTTTACTCACTGATAAATGACATTTAATATTAGTACGGAGTAGAGGACAACGTTCTGCAAATAACTTTGAAATTGAATATGATGATACTCCACTTGTCCGTATATCGAAGATACTACATGGCATTTGAGAAAGCTTATAGTCAAAACTCTTGAACTTATGACTAAATCAATGTAAAACTCACAGTATTGGCCATATATAGCATCATTGGAATTGCTTATTATATATCGTTTTGGTATATATAAGATCATGATAAATTGGTCATTCCCTGGTATTTTCTTGTGTATGTATAGGAAAGATGTAATATTTATGAAACTATTTTTTTTGCGAGTAAATATTTATGAAACTATTGTGACAAGAATTTACTCATCCATATATTTCATATATGCTCAACCTCAGTACTCGTATACGCAAAGATTACGTATTGACAGTGTGGTCTTAATAAGAGAGATCGATCGATTAGATATATTGCTTTCAGCTTTTATTTGTTGAAATGTGAATTGTTGCTTATTTTCTTTTTTGTTCCCTCTCGTTAGCGTAAGCTTATGATGAATTATTAGTTAGTGTTTGCAACTCTCATTAATTACTAAATGTTCTATCTGTGCAGAGCAACACTTACATGTGCTTTTCTCAAAAAACAAAAGAAAAAAAAACTTACATGTGCTGAGCGCGTGCCTTCCATGTGAAGAAGAAGCAAACAGACAGACGACGACGAGGACCAAGAAGAAATTAATAAGCAGGCGCACTTCTCCGCACGAACGTAACTGATGATCACCAACGAAGTGGGCATAAAACACACGCATGATAGGATATTCCACCACGATTCCGACACGTACAACGGCCTTAATTGATCACTAGCTACCCGCCATGACATTATCGTTGACACTTCTACATATCTGTATTATACTACCACCCGTACCAGTTACCAATAACCGTCGAGCATGATTTCTATCTTGAGCGTTAACTAATATACGTATGTAGATATAGTATATAAAAGGCTAAAAGGCGCAGCAAAACGGGTGTGAAAAAGCGTTCGTTGACGAGAAAAAAGGGTACTATCGGGTAACTATTTTTGGTTGCCTGCTTTTGGGGCAAAATATCTACTGATTAGGGTTGTGGTCGATGAAGATGGCGAATGACTGCGCCGTTTACCCAAAGAAAAAGGGCAAAAAGTTATCGATGGATCGAGCCGCGTCATCTCGCCTGTGTTTATACGGCGGGGCGGGGCGGTGCTTAGTAAAATACGGTGATCAGTTTCATTATTATTATTAGTAAGTACTCCTAAATCCTAATTAATCGGGGCCGATATCTTCGATTCTCTCTTACGGAAGCATGCAGCTAGTGACGGATAATTTTATGTTAATTGGGGGTCGCCGCTAGCTATAGCTGCCACTACTGCTGCACTAATATCTTGCCGAGTTTCTTTTCCTACGCCTACCGCCGTCATACAATATCAAGGGATTATTGCATTGTCACCCAATTCATAAGTGGTAATGACCTCACCGATGATATACTGATTATTAGCTGTCAATAAGTCAATACACATGTACGACGCTGCCACAATATACACCTCTCGTTCCAGTAATAGTAATCCAATAGTATACTAGAGTTTATAAATATATCCCGTTTTGTTCATTTTTTTTTCTTTCTTTCGGTGATATTTTTTCTAACCCTTTCTCTTCCTTTTCGTTCTCAACTCCTCTACTATACATGAACGGACGCTGCCGGCCACGCATATTATATTTGCGCAACATATTCACACCACTCATGAATATATATATATATGGGTTCATTAGGGCGATATGCTTGTTAATTGCCCACCTAATCTTCCCCTTAAGCGCGGTGCTGGCGCGTGTCCCTGCCGAATCAGTTTCTTAATCCCTAGCGGATCCCGGCCGCATGGTGAGATCATGGAATCAGGGCAAAGGGGATTAATATTGTCACTGATGATGCCGGGTAGTAGCTGCAGTTAACATCATGCATACGCTTTAATTAGTTGCTTGTTTCTGCTGTTCTTTCATGTGCGGTTTGATCGCATAGTTTACTTTATGTTGGCGATGATGTGAGCTACGTACGTTTGATGATCAACAAAGGCGTGGTCGGCCCATTAACGGCAACACGCCAAGGAGCAACAACCATGGTGCACACGGATCGGAGGTCACTGTAGTTTTGATTGATATGATGTGCACATTGGTCTCATTTTCCTTGCGTCGTTGGGCTGAATATATCGTAGGAAAGCCTTCTGCGTTTGTGGTTGCATCGTCTACTGACTTCCACTCCAAGATAGACCGATAGGTAGTGCTCCCTTAAGTCACTGATTTTTTTTATAAAAATATATATTGCAAAACCTTTACTCACTGATAAATGACATTTAATATTAGTACGGAGTAGAGGACAACGTTCTGCAAATAACTTTGAAATTGAATATGATGATACTCCACTTGTCCGTATATCGAAGATACTACATGGCATTTGAGAAAGCTTATAGTCAAAACTCTTGAACTTATGACTAAATCAATGTAAAACTCACAGTATTGGCCATATATAGCATCATTGGAATTGCTTATTATATATCGTTTTGGTATATATAAGATCATGATAAATTGGTCATTCCCTGGTATTTTCTTGTGTATGTATAGGAAAGATGTAATATTTATGAAACTATTTTTTTTGCGAGTAAATATTTATGAAACTATTGTGACAAGAATTTACTCATCCATATATTTCATATATGCTCAACCTCAGTACTCGTATACGCAAAGATTACGTATTGACAGTGTGGTCTTAATAAGAGAGATCGATCGATTAGATATATTGCTTTCAGCTTTTATTTGTTGAAATGTGAATTGTTGCTTATTTTCTTTTTTGTTCCCTCTCGTTAGCGTAAGCTTATGATGAATTATTAGTTAGTGTTTGCAACTCTCATTAATTACTAAATGTTCTATCTGTGCAGAGCAACACTTACATGTGCTTTTCTCAAAAAACAAAAGAAAAAAAAACTTACATGTGCTGAGCGCGTGCCTTCCATGTGAAGAAGAAGCAAACAGACAGACGACGACGAGGACCAAGAAGAAATTAATAAGCAGGCGCACTTCTCCGCACGAACGTAACTGATGATCACCAACGAAGTGGGCATAAAACACACGCATGATAGGATATTCCACCACGATTCCGACACGTACAACGGCCTTAATTGATCACTAGCTACCCGCCATGACATTATCGTTGACACTTCTACATATCTGTATTATACTACCACCCGTACCAGTTACCAATAACCGTCGAGCATGATTTCTATCTTGAGCGTTAACTAATATACGTATGTAGATATAGTATATAAAAGGCTAAAAGGCGCAGCAAAACGGGTGTGAAAAAGCGTTCGTTGACGAGAAAAAAGGGTACTATCGGGTAACTATTTTTGGTTGCCTGCTTTTGGGGCAAAATATCTACTGATTAGGGTTGTGGTCGATGAAGATGGCGAATGACTGCGCCGTTTACCCAAAGAAAAAGGGCAAAAAGTTATCGATGGATCGAGCCGCGTCATCTCGCCTGTGTTTATACGGCGGGGCGGGGCGGTGCTTAGTAAAATACGGTGATCAGTTTCATTATTATTATTAGTAAGTACTCCTAAATCCTAATTAATCGGGGCCGATATCTTCGATTCTCTCTTACGGAAGCATGCAGCTAGTGACGGATAATTTTATGTTAATTGGGGGTCGCCGCTAGCTATAGCTGCCACTACTGCTGCACTAATATCTTGCCGAGTTTCTTTTCCTACGCCTACCGCCGTCATACAATATCAAGGGATTATTGCATTGTCACCCAATTCATAAGTGGTAATGACCTCACCGATGATATACTGATTATTAGCTGTCAATAAGTCAATACACATGTACGACGCTGCCACAATATACACCTCTCGTTCCAGTAATAGTAATCCAATAGTATACTAGAGTTTATAAATATATCCCGTTTTGTTCATTTTTTTTTCTTTCTTTCGGTGATATTTTTTCTAACCCTTTCTCTTCCTTTTCGTTCTCAACTCCTCTACTATACATGAACGGACGCTGCCGGCCACGCATATTTTTATAGCGCAACATATTCACACCACTCATGAATATATATATATATGAGTCTAACTCAAGATGTATATATATATATTTTCAGCAGACTATCTTCTAGCTGTGTCAGTTCCTCCTCCAGCTAATTAATTAAGCTGAGGTGGGGGTAAAGTAGCAGCCACAGCTGTGACGATCCAAGTGACGCATGCATGCATGCAGCTGACCAGTCAACGAGATCAGCTGCTTACGTGTACATGTAGCCTCCAACATGCAGTACAGCAGCTGCCTCTGTCAGGGAAGAGAGCACGTAACAGCTAGCTGTACCTGTACGTTTGCGTCAACTGAGACATGCATGGAATTTTCAACTGGGGATATATGTCGGACAACGGAGACGGACGGTCAAATTAAGGGATGGACCAGAGAAAACGAAGCCGATGGCTTCTCCCTAGCTTGTCGACCGGCCCGGCCGGACCTCATGATACGTTCCGGGCAAACATATACGGCATTTTCTTTTTGAAACAAAGAACATATACGGCATGGCCATGCATTTACACATATAATAAAAGGGCGAAATATCTCGTAATAAGGCACAAATACGAGACATTGCGCTTCTTCCAGTTGGACCAGGTCATACTGCACATTTTTAAGATTCTGAATACAGTTTATCTACTGTTGGAACATATGTGTATATATATTTTACCCCAAAAAAGAATGCATTTACATTTAAGTTTTTTTTCTTTTGAAAGGTATATTTAAGTGTTCATGAACAAATACGGAAGCTCCCATCCTTTTTCGTTTTTGTTCGTTCCTTTTGTTTTTGGCTTACCAAGGCATAAGATAGGCTATCTCTGTGTTGATTGCTGGTATGATCAGGGCATTAGATTGAAAAAAAAACATTTCGGACTTAAGTTGAACAAAATATAGAGCACATTTTTTGTTAAATATGTCTGTGGGAAAAAAGCTATGCTAAATAGTCGGGAATAAAAGTTCTATCAATTTTTTTAAGAAAAAGTAAGAAATGATTTGATGATTCTTTGTTGAACTTAGAAAATATTTTTTTATAACAAAATGTTTCCAAAACACAAAAAAAATTATTTTGATAATAAAATTTTGAGAAATATCTGAAAAACAAGACTTTATTATATTCCTTAAGGACAATCTAGATGAAAAAGAACCAATAAAACTTCGGTGACAAAACTGAAAAGGAAATTTAATATAAAATTTAGAAGAAACAATTACAATCAAAGCTTTAGACAAACCTAAGTCTACTAAAGAAATTTTGATCAAAAATGGAAGGAAAAAGTTTAACTTATAAAAATGTTCAGAAACAAAACACAAAGCCATACTTCTTTTTTAGCATCAATGACATTGCGATGAATGCGGGAGATGGAGGTGGCAACCTTACGCTGCGTAAGGGCAAATGGTGACAATAGTCTTCATCGAGGTCTCTTGCTTCACAGGATCTTGTTGTGAGAGAGGGAAAGAGAAGAGAATAGAAGGGCCACCTCATGCATATGAGTGAGGGCGCAAGTGCTCATGTGCTAAACATGACGTGAGATAGGGCAGGAAACGAATTCAAATACCAACAAATTATCCATATTTCATCATTTATTTGTAGGTGTGTGACATAAAATGTACTTAGGCCAGTCTCAGTGCAGTGTTTCATCACACGGTTACCTAGACCAGAAACTAGGTAACTGTACCAGATGAGTTTCATGATGATGAAACTCTTCACTCTCTCTCCTCTGCCACATCAGCACATTTAATGCCATGAAACTCCCATAAAACCTCCACTGAGACTGGCCTTAGGGGTCTGTGTGGTCTACATGTGTGTTATGCATAGGCATACGACATCTTAGTGTGTCAAATAGATTTTTCCTTTACATTTATCGGATTGGGTTAGGTTTAAAAGACTCAAGACAAACTTTGGAGTCCAACTAGAACTTAAAATCAAGTCAATACTCTAGTCTCGGGTCCGCCTTATGCAATGGTCAAGCTAAGTTTTTCTTCAACCACGTAAGGTATTTCTCATGTTTTCTAGGTTTTTTCAAGAAATTCTGGTCAACATATTGAAGGCTGAGTCTAACTCAAGAACCGACCTATATAGAGGTGAACAGCGGCGGAGCTGGGATTGCCCTGTGGGGGGGGAGGGGGGGCTCATCCTTCTTATCTCTTCTTCTTCTTTCTACTATCTCTCATTTCTCTTCCTCTCCCTCTCATTTCTCCATGGGATACAGGTTGGTAGGGGGGCTAGAGCCCCCTAGCCCCCCTTGGCTCCGTCACTGGAAGTGAATTCTAATGCTACGGCGGTGGTAAATTTTCAACATAATACTAGTTTTTTTTGGTTTCTCTTAAGTTATACTTTTACTCGATATTTGCCGCGTCTTAGGTCCACCGCTTCAAACCCAAAGACCACAGCGGACCGGTCAAGTTGGGCTAGGCCGGTTTTGTTCAGCCGGTTCGGGTCGGTTTTTTCGAGTACCATCTATTCACATGATATGCAGCATGTGAGGGACCCACAAGCAGGGACACGGAGTGGACCGTGGAACGTGGCCAACGGCTGAAGCGGCGCCCATTTGGCAGGCAGGTCAGGGGGCACACCTATAAAGCCAGCATCAGCACCCAGTCCACGCTTGGCTCCCCTCTCCTCCCACCTCCCCCCACGCCTTTTCTCCTCTTGTCTTCTGTTACTACTTCATTGGCAACCGCCCCCGGCATTCTTCTCGCCTCGTCCCCCCGGCCTCTTCCCCTGGAAAGGACTCCGTTCCCCATTTCCCCTGCACAGAGAGGACTCCCCAGAGCTTATCCTCCCTTCCATCTTGCTGCGTTCAGATCGTCAAGGTGAGTGATTCTTTCGAGCCGCGCGTGTCTCCGTTCTTTCTGGTCGTGCTCTGTTTCTTGCTTGGCAAAACCAGGCAGCTCCTGTTACATATCATGGAATTTGTGGGCTGTAGAAAGATAAGATAGCTCGCCCTTCTCCGTCTGGGCTGATCGGACAGTTCCTTCCATTTCGATTTCGTTCAGATCCACGGTTGATTTCTGAGAAAGCTTCCGTTTTGACTCTCGCAACCTATTGATTTCTCAATGCGAGTAGATTTGAATGTTTGTCGAAGCAGATTAGATTGTTGGCGCATGTGCACCGCCCACTCTGCTTTCTTTTTTTCTCCCCGGCCACCTCCGTTGTTGAGCCTAGTTTACTCTTCCAGTTCGGCACCTCCAGCTGCGCACCGCACTAGCCCGCAGCTTCCTTGCATTCATTAGTTTATTCAAACTACTTGAGAATTGAGATTTTTTGCAGCGCTTTACGACATGCTTTACACCTAAACACCGAAGGAGTAGGAGATCCGCTTGGACCTGTTATATAATCTTCCTTTCTGCACGCTATTATATTCTTCTGCCGGGTCTCTCTGATCACATGAGCTTTTTTGACAGAGAAGGGAACAATTCCTTCAGGAGGTGAACCATGAGGACAAGGAATCCGACAATGTCAAAGGTTGGTTGGGGACGAACTTTGATCTGGCACCATTATTCCTCCTGATTCTGCTTTGCTTGTAACGTCTTCGGAAGAAAGTTTCTTCTTTGTAGAGAATGTTGGCTGCTGGATGTCCTGTGTTTGTTTACTGAAACTTTTTTCATCATCTCTTCTTTTTCTTACAGTCGTCGTCGTGGCCCAAGACGAAGACGGTGGTGAAGAAATGGCTCAACCTCAACAATTCAGAGTTCCATTCGGACTGCATCAGTAAGTGCAGCTAAACTTTTCCATCTTCGACATTTCAAACCAATCCTTCCCTTTCCCGCTCAAACACTCTGATTTTCATCGTCAATTTTGACACCCTCTCATCACAATACTGTCATGTGTTTGACCAGACGAGAGCTTTGGAGGCCAGCAGCAGGAGATGAGGAGGAAGAGCTGCTCCGACAGAGATGGCAGCCTTCTCGCAACGACAGACCTGTCAGGTATGTAGTACAATTAACATTGCAACTTTTTCACCAAGCAGCCCCACAGCAACTATCCCTTCTCTTTTATCTTCAAAAGGCATTCGTTTAAAGAGATCACCCAGCACGGCTGCTGTTCTTGCAAGTACAATGGCCTTTACAGACTAAACCAGTAGAGGCAGAGTAGCTGCTACGTTTCACAGTACGTAGTTTCAGTCTTTCAGTAGAAATAGAACGCAAAAACAACTAGAGATATACTCCTACGGTCTAGTATGTTTTAAATTACAGAATTTGGTTTGAATCTTTCCTCACGGTTTTGTTTTTGTTCGGTGCCCATGCACCATGCACGTCGGCTTCGCCAGGTGGGTGGCTGGTGGAGAGCTCTGAGAACCTGCGGCCGCCTCCTCCCCGTCCCCGGTATGGCTCCCCGGCGGCGAGCCCGGCGTGGCGGCCTCCCAAGGAGCTCAGGTGAGTGAGCTGGATGCGTCTCGGCACTTGAGCTTACGTCTGGTGATGGGGACTCGCGTATTTTTATCTGCAATCAGAGCAGGCGTATTTCAGAGTGGTATGGGGCAAACAAAAACCAGCTCTGTTCATTGCTCTTGAATTGTTGCTGTCATGTCAACATGCAGTCTAAGGATCCAAAGAAACAAAAACATGCAGCCATGAGAGTCAATGAACCCAGCTCATGTTCAGAAGTCAAATTGTGTTGAGTTCATACGAATATACGATTATGTTGTGACTACTGGATAGAAACAGTGGCTGGGAATACTTTGGGACTGCCGACCTCTAGCTGCCTTCTATTTTTTTCCTTTGAAATTTATCTACTACAGGGACAGTGGTTGCAGCAGTACGTACTAGGCGATTGTCTAATCTCGCTTAGCTGTGGCTAATGATTCTGCTGCGTAGGCTATTCTTTTTCCAAAAAAAAAGAAAAGCTAATTCCTATCCAATCCTGTATACTCAGTAACTGTAACTGTTTCGTGTTCGTGTTCGTGTTCTTCAGGATGTTCGTTGGAACATGGAACGTTGGAGGGAGAGCGCCGCACGGAGGGCTGGATCTCTCCGACTGGCTCATCGACGGTCCTGTTTCCTCCTCTCCTCACATCTACGTTCTTGGGTACGTATCTGTAGTTCTGTACTTGTGTACTAATAGTTCTTGTACGCTTGTGTATATCAGGGTAATTGTAAATTAACAGAGTACAGAGTAAAATCATACGACTACCAACACTACTCATTTCTGAAGACGAGCATGCGTTGCCATAGATAGAGATTCCTGAATACTGACAGAGGCAGCCAGAAATGGTTCGACCGGTTGAGCGCAGCAGCATGATTCCTGCTTGCCAGGAAGCGCCACTGATGGTAATCATGAGACGCTGTCATAGGAATTGGCAGTTTCGTGTGGATTTCAGTGAGCTCATGGTGGCTGCAATTATGGCATCGGCTGTGTTTAGTTACCCATCAAATCAGCAAACTTCCTAAAATTCTCTCTCCAAACTTTACTATTCACCTATCACATCAAATCTCTCTCCTCATGCATGGAACACTAAACGTGGGTAAATAAAAAGATTAATTACATGGTTTTGATGTACACCACAAGATGAATCTTTTGAGCCTAGTTAGGTCATGGTAGGACAATATTTACCATAAACAAACGAAAAATACTACAGTGCGCTACAGTGTCGGATGTGACATTTTTACCAAACTTTTCAATCCTCTTTTTGACACTAAACACACATCATCTGCTTTCAGTGTAATAGCAGCAGGCCACGGTCATGGGTTTCAGTGTTTTGCGTTAATTTCTGGAGCTAATCATCGTCGTCACCTTTCAGACGCCACGAGTGCTGCAGTGCATAGGAAATGCACTCCTGTCTCGTCTGGAATAGCATAAACAAACAAACGGTCAAAGTTATTACTGTTACTAGTTTCACTTGACTAACTTGACCGTGTAGGAAATTTGGTAATTATGTCTGCATACTGAATTTGTGAAGTAAGTTTACACTTTCATTCATCAGTTAACTGAATTCGATCATCCATGCCATAGGTTCCAGGAGATCGTGCCGCTGAACGCCGGGAACGTGCTGGGCGCCGAGGACAAGGGCCCCGCGTGCCAGTGGCTGGACCTCATCCGGCGAGCCCTGAACCCTTCGTCCTCCTCGCCGGAGAGCAGGAGCAGCAGGCACGGCTCGTTGTTCCCATCGCGGGTGAGCTTCTCGGACCTGCTGGCGGCGGAGGACGGCAGGCCGAGCACGGCGTCGGAGCCCGACGACGACGGCAGCGAGCCGTCCACGTCGAACCCGGAGTCGAGCAGCGAGGAGGAGGAGGCCGGCGACGACTTCGGCATCACGGCACGGCGGCTGCGCCGGTGCGGCTACCGGCTGGCCGCCAGCAAGCAGATGGTCGGCATCTTCCTCTGCGTGTGGGTCCGCGCCGACCTGCTGCCCTGCGTCGCCGGCCTCAGGGTCTCGTGCGTCGGCAGGGGCATCATGGGCTACATGGGGAACAAGGTATGCATCATCGTGTCATCTGCGAGTAGCCTGCACCCGACGAAAGATTTAAATTTGTCATTAGTTGAGAATTCAGATCATGATTAGTGTTTTGGATGGATTCAGGGCTCTATCTCGGTGAGCCTGACGCTGCACGGTGGTGCGTCGCTGTGTTTCGTGTGCACACACCTGGCGTCCGGCGAGAAGGACGGCGACGAGGTGCGTCGAAACAGCGACGTCGTCGAGATCCTCAAGCGGACGAGGTTCCCGCCGCCGCAACGGCTCGCAAGGCACACGGTGACGGCGTCGCCGGAGACCATCTTGGATCACGAGTAAGGATCTGCTTTTCTCCATAAGCAACAACGTGCAAGTTGATCCTGAACACGAATCGTGGCTGATCGAATGTGTTCGTGATCGATGGATGGATGGATGGATGGATGTGTAGCAAGGTGATCTGGCTCGGTGACCTCAACTACCGGCTCGCGAGCGGCGGCGACACGCGGGCGCTGCTGGAGCAGAAGGAGTGGCAGGCGCTGCTGGAAAGGGACCAGCTGCGGATGGAGCAGCGGGCCGGACGCGTGTTCGCCGGGTGGGAGAAGGCCGCATCCGCTTCCCGCCCGACGTACAAGTACCTGGCCGAGTCCGACGCCTACGCCATGAGCCTCGGCTCCTCCAGCTCCCGGGAGAAGAAGCGCACGCCGGCATGGTAACTAAATTCTTCCACCGTTCTGATGCTAATCATTAGTTGATTACTAACAAGAATTACTAATAAGACACGACATTAATCTGAGTTGCGTTTAGGTAGTAGGAAGAATTGGCTATGGTTGATTAGATTGGGACTGATTGAATTAGGGAGGTCACATGGACATTGCCGTGCACTAGGTAGAATGAGGAGTACGTGCACGGTCACTAGGCACCCAACCGCGCATCATCCATGCAGATATGATAGATCATAGTCACATCACATGCATTGGTGGCACGATACCGGCGCCGCCCAGGGCAGCCATGACCGCGCCGCCGCGCTGCGCCGTGGAGGCCGAGGAGATGCTCCTCGCGTCGCGGGCCCGCCCCTGCCCGCACTCCTCGAGGTTTTGACACATCGGCACCTGAGTCTAGCTACGGCCATGGCGATCGGCAACGTGAGAGCAGGGGATCGAGGCAACAAGCAATGCCAGCACGGCAGCACGGACTCTCAGGGACAAGCATTGGTGCTCTTTCAGCGCGAAAAAGATGCCGCGTGCCGCCGGCCGGCCGGGCGTCGCCGGTGAGACGACGGAGACGGGTGGCGTGCCCGAGGCCCGGGAAGGGCAAAGCAGCCGTGCGCGCGTCTCTCATGATTGGCTGCCGTTGCCCATTGGGCATGGGCGCCGACAGCGACAGCTTCAGGGCATGCAGTGGCGAGGCGACAGGTGAGGGGAGACATTCTCCTCGGGAACGCGAAGGCTTTTCAGGGTGTCTTCTTGGAAAGAATGTTCTTTCTTGCTATACGCAGCTACGCTACGCTGCCCATATGATGTAGAGGTAGCTAGGGGAGCTCCTTTTCGTGCTCCTCTCTTCGTTTCTTGTTTCTTTTTCCCCCAATTGGCAACAGAATCGAGGAACTTGAGACTTGAGAGCATGGCTGTGTACTATGCCTGTATTCAAGGGGTAGTAGCATGGGAGTCAATTGAACAAACGGAGTATAGTAGTTCATTCATAAAGCTATCCTGATTTCAGCAGGTTAACAGTCAATGGAACACATAGTTCACCGCAAAGCAAAATAACTATTTAAGTGCAATCGAAATTACATGATTTCATAAATGAAATTCGAAGAAACGTAGATTCAACAACTGAACTAAGTCGTATAACTTTGTTTCGAAAAAAAGATGTAGCATTGGTTTTGAGTTGTTATGGATAAATTGTTTCTTTGAGGTGCTCAAGTTCCTTCTTTTTCCCCATAGAAGAGGCCAAGTGGGCCAAGTGAACGGACTATTTGCACTTCCAAAACTGACAGGAATATATAGTGGGCTGCCTGTGGACCGAAAAACTGGGGGGTGATGACAAGTTGAGCCTCATTACGCACACAAGAGGCCACATTTGGCCCAGATTATAGGCTTGCACATTTAGCGGCCCCGGCCCGGTCTTTGCTCTTGCTAGAGGTCCATTTGATCAGCAACGGATTGTTTCCGGAACAACGACGAGCAGGAGATTTAAGAGCCCATTGGAGGCCCAATATCTTCATCGTCCTCATCTGTCGTGTCTGTGCTTAATGAAGTGGGCACGTATCACGGACTACAAAACATATACTACGTGCAAGCGTACACTTCTGTAAGGCACATGGCATAGCATAACGGTGCCCGGTTTGTCTGAGATTTTTCGGAATTTAATTTAGTGACTATAACATTTCTGAATTCTGAACATGTAGTAGTAGCGCTAGTTGCAAGCGTTATATGGTGTGCCGTGCACTGGCAGCGAAGCTAAGAAGATGCTGTGGGATATTTCCAGCATATGCTAGTAGCTAATGCCATGGTACTACACTGCGTAAGAAAGAGTAGGATGTAACCGTAGTTTAATCTTTAAGAGTACTAAGGATCTTATTCCTAGGTTGCTGGCACTTGTGAAGAAAGAAGAAAATAAAGTACTGTATACCAGTAGCAGTCCTGTACTGCTGTATGGGCTAGTAGTATACTAGTATGCACTCTGAAAAGAGAATATTTATATATGATACATATACATATAAATTGTAAACATAAGTCGGGTTGTCTCAAGGAGGAGGGGATGCAGGCGAAAGGTCATGGCTGTGTTTAGTTCTAAAAGGTGTAGGAGAAAGTTTGGAAAAAATGTTACATCGGACACTATAGTGTACTGTAGCATCTTTCGTTTGTTTGTGGTAAACATTGTTCTATCATGACCTAACTAGGCTCAAAAGATTCGTCTCGTCATGTACATCAAAACCATATAATTAGTTTTTTTAGTACCCACGTTTAGTGTTCCATGCATGAGGAGAGAGATTTGATGTGATAGGTGGATAATGATGTTTGGAGAGAGAATTTTGGTGATGGGATGGAGAACTAAACACAGCCATAGTCTGGCGATGGAGAAGCCTGCCTAACCAGGAATCAATCCACCATAGCATCTACTCCGTATTTCAACTTTCATGTGGGTTCCAGTTCCATTCCACATTTGCATTCTACGTACTTAGCCGCAATCGGTGCCGATTACAAATTAATTTAGTCGTCGTCGTGCGCGCGCGGTAAGATTAGAGGCGCCGCCCTCCTCAGGTCATCATTTCCTCTCACCGCGGGCGCCGGCCGAGTCCCCGACGACGGGCGGCGGTTGCAGTGGCAAATCAACGGCGATGTAAAATTAGGAGCGTGAATTTGGGATGTAGATGTCACTTCGTAATCATTGTGTCACTGTAGCATTTTCGTTTGTATGTGTGAAAAATTATCCAAAATTTAATTAATTAGGCTCAAAATGTTCATCTCGTAGAGTAGAACAAAACTGTACAATTAGTTTTTGATTTCATCTATATTTAATACTCCATGCATGTTATGACATTTTGATGTGATGGGGAATCTTCTTTTTGCATAGTGTATTTGGAAGTTTCTTTTTGGAACTAAACACGCACATATATTGGTCGTCCTTGGTTTTGGACAAGCTAGACTTTCTTTCATTTTCCGGTGTACACTACGAAATGCTCCTCCAATGGACATACACATACTTGCGTTGCTCTAGACAGAAAATGAACCCGCAAAAAAAATATGCATTCAAGGGAAGGGTGTTGTGGGAGTACTGGGACCATCCCATGGACGCGCGCCCATGTGGAGGATATCGATTTTGGGGCATCATATCATATATCGTTTTTTTTCTATTAGGAATCATATCATATATCAACAGCTGCGGGCACGGCGGATCAACAGAAAGCCGTCCCCAGTGTCATCTGAACCACACTTATAGGATAAGACCAACTTACAATTCACAAGGCTAAACTTTCACGTACGAAAAAAGGTTACCGTCCACTATCCTCTCAAACCAAATCCACTTCTAGATCAAGAAACTCCCCATATTTTTAACTCAAGTGTTTTGATTTTTTTTCCATGTCATCGCAAGTAAAATATTTATCTGAGTAATGATCTGGACCACCTTAATTTCACAAACTTGGGTTTTTCTTTGTTATGAACAAAAAGGAAAACCAACCCACAATATAGTAATAAATTCATACAAAAAAATCACTAAAATTGTGATAAAAAATTTACTGAATGAAAGGTTCCTACAAGAGAAATCATGTATGGGATTAGTTTACTGTGGTCAATTAAATAATTTGTGATGTTGTAAGTATGTAAAATATTGAATGTAACATGTTTCTTACAATAAAAATTAAGGTATAGGACAATAGGCAGTGTAACTGCTAAAATATTATTTAACTTTTGTAGGAATAAATGGCTTGATAGTCATATGTCCATTTATATGAATTTTAGATATAGTCATCAAAAGATGTAGACCTCTCAGTGATGAGCAAATAATTTGTTGTCTAAAAGCCGGGATCTCACACGGCAAATAAGTTCTTAGAAGAACTCATCACAGCCAGTACCTAGGTCGCATCACCTTGTGTTGTTCCAAAAAATCATTTTTAAAATTCCTTAATTTAAATTTTGCATGATGTAACTCATTGAGTCAATGCCAAAATGTACCAATAAATAAATGGCATGTGATAATATTGTTCTGAAATGAAAATGTGCTCAACCAATGCGAGATTTGTGGATCAAATAATGCTTAATTATTGCGGTAATTATAACATCCATAATACATTGGTTCAAATACCGGAGGGTATGACAACATAATGCATATGTACAGAACAATACAATGATCTAAACATTACAAACCGAAATATTCTAAATATATAGATATATAGAAATTTAGGGGCATCTAAATAAATTTGGAGGAGAAAAAGGGGACAAATCTAGTGTGCAGGCTTGATTTTTTTTCTTTTCTTTTGGCCCACGAGGGCTTGGGCGGCCTAGTCAGTGGCACTGACTTCGGTGCCCATGGTCCGTTGGCGCCTGTTGGCGCGCAGCCCAGCCGTTGCTGTGGCTCGCGGACCGCCTATTGGCGCGGCATGGCAGCCTACTGCGGCCCGTGGGGCGCCTGTACATTGGCGCGGCCTAGCTAGCCTATCGCAACCTGTGTTGCCTTTGGGCGCTTGGCCCAGCAGCGGTCGCCGGCCCACCAAGCGTCGCGGGCCTGTATTAAAGGGTTGGGGAGTCGGTTAGGGTTTTCGAACCGTACCCTAACCGCTCATCCCACATGGCCACTGTCGCCGCCACATCGCGCCGCACTGGGGTGCCATAGGTGTGTCATCGCGCACTGCGCACAAGGGCGTGGCTGGCGCACCTAGGGGCGCAGATGCACCGCGCGCCGCCACCCCCGTTGCCTCCCCTTTCCCCTCTTTTCCTCGCCTCCCCTCTGTTGGCTCTGAGACGCTGGAGAAGCCCAACGCCGCTGGGCTCTATGTGCCCCAGCGGATGCCGGGACGATGGTCCTTGGCCGCGACGCGGCTTGGGATGGCGGCCGCCGCAGATCCTTCCTGTACTTGCGCTCAGTAGTAGGCAAAGTGGTTGATAACGTGTTGAAAGTGAAATGTAAATGAAATGGAATGAATGGATTGATTCTCATTGATGGATCGATACTATTTACGTATATATATAAGCCCAATGGGCATTGGGTTGCCACTGAAGGGATAGACCCCTTCGGAGAGGCCATTTCGTTTAGTAACTGCTAGTTGATCACTAAATGTGTTTCACAACCGTATCATGCAGCAACAAAACATGGTGGTACTAAAAAAAATAATGACTGAATAAAGGAAGTAGTAAAAAATTTGTCTAATCGCGTGTCACAGTATGTATTTACTAGAGACGGAGGGCAATGTAGGCCATATCCAAAAATTGATTAATTAGGCTTAAAATGTTCGTCTCGCAGAGCACAATAAAACTGTGTAATTAGTTTTTGATTTCATCTACATTTAGTACTCCATGCATGTTATGACATTTTGATGTGATGGGGAATCTTCTTTTTGCATAGTGAATTTGGGAGTTGCTTTTTGGGAACTTTTGGGAACTAAACAAGGCCAATGTGATCGGCTCAATCTTCATCACTTGCAACTAATTTCTGGTAGTAATAATAAAGTAAATGATGTACTATATAGAAAAGCCACAATGGTTAGAGATCATTCCTTCACAAAGAGGAGAGTAATGAAAACAAAAAAGCCTAAATTACCCACTCAAGCTAGTGAATTGCATTTAAAATAAGTATAACCTTTACTTAGCTTGGGCCCCACTGGCAGACTTAACAGGCCCATGGCCCAGGCGCTTTTGTGTACGTATTTATTTTATATTTTGAAAAAAACAAAGATGGAGATGCTCGTGCAGCGTGCGTTCCTAGTCCTGCTAGCATCAAGAGAAGAGACTTTTTCCGACAGCGTGGCATGCCGTGTTTTCATACTGGCCTTGCATCTGCCTGACGGCATTGACCGGCGACCGAAGAGGAAGACTTGGCCGGATATTACTCGCATATTCTATTAGCGCTAGCTAGCGGCACTACTGCCGCGGGTTTAGAGAAGGATCTATCTTTTACTGTAGTACTGTACTAGGTTGCTGACAGCTCCGAAGAAGAAACAAAAAAAAACGGTGCAAGTTGTAGCTGCTAGACTAATACAGTAGTAGCGTGCACCCTGATAAAGAAGATTTATCTTATTGAAGAAGTGGAAATAAATAGAATAATCATAAAAGTAAGCTGGCTTGTCCCAGGTCGAGGAAGGTGGTGGGGCGATGTACTTGTGTGTTAGCGTGTAGGCCAGAGGTCAAGGTCCGTGCAGTGGTGGCGCTGGCGGGATCAAGATGGATGATGATGATGGAGACGCGTACGTGCCAACCACGGATGATCCCCTCCGTTGATCCGTTCCGTTCCACCGCCCACTTTTCCTCTAGCCGTAACTACCAGTCCCCGTACGTACTCCTCTGCCTAGGCTTTTTGTAATTGGATCGCTAAGCACCCAAATTAAGTTTTACTTGGACGATTTGGCACGTCTAATTAATCTGGCCTCCGGACCCGGGCGGCGTGGTGGAACGGAGACCGGACCGCTTCCTTTGCTGTCGGTCTCCATGACCGACTCCATCTTCTGTGGAATTGGAAGGATCGGAGGACACGTACGATACGAGCCAAGCGTTCCCACCTGGTTTCGGTTGTGGCTGCCCTGCTGCGGTGTCCGGGATCCATCCATCCATCCGTCACAGATAGCACCTCCACCGGGCGGCGGCTGGCTGCAGCGCCATGCCAACCGCTCGCTCAAGAGTCGAGCTAGCCGGGCGGCGCCACCGACGTGCGACCGACACCACTACCCTGATGAGAATGAGCATGAGCTCTCCGTCCCCGCGGCAAACGCGCGCGCACGCGAGAGGCGACGCGACGGGGACACTGGTTGTTTGGCACGCCAGCCACGCCATCGCCACGCCAGCTTCTTCTTTTCTCATTTACTAATTTTCTTCACTTCACTTCTTATCATTATTATTCCTCATCAACTATGTCTATGTGAAAGTATAGTAATCAAATTGGTTGGGTTGAGCTGGTGCTGTTGCTGCATCTGGTGCGGTGCGGGGCAGACGATGAGGCGTCGCTTCCACGCCAGCCAAGCAGTCAAGCACAAGCACCGCCGGTGGAATCGGATTCCTCCTGCGCGGAGGCAGCGCCGGCACGTCCCCACCGACACGCGCCCACCCTCCGATCGCCTCCTCGACGGCCAGGATTGATCAACACAGAGCCCACCAGCCGCTGGGCGGGCCCCCCTATCCGAACCCCAGTGGGTGGGGTTCCGGGTGCGCCACGTGGAAGGGGATCCAAAGATGTGCGCATTTCCGCCGGCACCGATGCCCTCTGCTCATTTCGCACAAACCCCCCTCAGCTTCCTGTCGACCGCGTCCCAAGTCCTAGCCGGTAGGCACGGTGAGGGGCACGGTTCCAATTTCTTCAAACCACGGGGGCCTTCGTCAGCTGGAGTAGTGATGATGAAAAAACAAACGAGACCGGCCAGCGGGGCGTGGCTTTAAACGCGCAAAAGTGAAGGACCGAAGAAGCGGGAAGTACAACATCACCTCCAGCCCTCCCTCTCTCTCTCTGTCGGTCTCCGGCTCTGCGCTGCACCGGCCGCCTCCGCTCCTCCTCGTCCACCTCTTTAAAAGCGCGGCAGAGCTCTCCTCCGCTCCCATCCACTCCCGTGGCGTGCCTTCTAGGGTTTCCTTCCTTCCTCAGCCTCCAGGCAGCCGTCGGCGCTCCCGCCCGCCAGATTTGGATCTGCGCCCTCAGGTACGTTCGCGCAACGTCTTCTTCCTCGACCCCTTCCCCCTTTGGGCCCAGATGTTCCGCGTCTCTGGCTCTACTAGATCCCCATTCCGTTTCGCGCCTGTTCATGTTCCTACGGCTCCAATCCCTCGGTTCATGTCCGTGCATAATCGCCGGGTCGCGCCCCCGCCGTGGCGCCGTTGCTTGCGATTTACTTACTACTCACAACGCCTTACCTCTTTTCGTATTTTTGTTGTTGTTGTTGCTGCTTAATAGTCAATCGTCCTTGAGATGGCCGGCGCTGGGACAGAATGGTCTCCCAGATGCGCGAGCCGCGTTCTTCTACCTCGATCTTGTTATGGGCCAGATTGCTGGTGAATTTGAAGGGGTGTAAATTTTAGACTCCGCCTGATATTGTCCCTGCATGAAGGCAGAGAGAAATAAAATGCATCCGAAAGTCATTTCAGATCGCGTATGAGTCATCGGTCACTAGTAGTAGTAGTTAGTACTCCCCCCAAGTCAACAGTATACTGCGACCAATTAAAAAAAACAATATACTGCGACTGCAATTCCAAGCCTATTAATACACGCTGCAGATTTTCCTCTGTACCTAGGTGTATTGTCTTGCTTTGGTGCCACAACGGGGTCCACACAATGTGCCGTGCTCCTTAACACGGAGCAAACTCCGTGCATTACAGGAGCTCTGAAACCATACGCACAATCACGTGCCACCCTGCTAAGTTTAGGATATTGGGTGCCTGCAAAAGCCAAGGCGTTTCTTATACACAATTATCACGGCGTGCACGGATCCTCGGCGCCTCCAATTAGCAAGTTGCACCCACTGACCATTTATTTCCCTGCGTATGTTGATGCACTGCAGCTGCCTGCGCAATTGTGGATACAGCAGTGCTAGTTCACAAGCCAAATTCCCAGAATAGCACGTCGTGAACATTGCTCTTCCTGCATACACAGTATCGCACCAATTGCAGGTTCCATTGGTATTTGGCTGTGCATTATGCCGTCTATTTTTGATTTGTTAGCAGTTCGTTTGGCCACTCCATTTGTGATGGGCACACAGTTTGCATGGATGCATGCATGGGAATTACATGACAAAAGCGCCTCACATCACATATTCACCCATGATATTACACGTTTCACTTTTTTGGCATTATAATGGAAAAGGGTGTAAACATGATGAATCATCTGCTTATATCTTTTACCATTTTAATAAAACCAAACAGGATAGATGGTTACGTCCATCTGCTTCTTTCCTGAAAATTTTTTTCCTGTTGCATCTGATTTTATCTCCACTGACTTCCGGCTTTTGAATGACTTAATGCTGTTTTTGTTTGAAATGTTTATGATAATGAAGCATGCAATGCGGTCAATGCTTCCTTATGTAGTCATTGTTGGGCCATGTCTTCAGTGTGGACCATGTTATCCGCCAAAAAAAAAGTGTGGACCATGTTGCCTAGTGCAGTGAATGTTGAGCTATGTCTTCAGTGTCCACTGTTCCTTCTCCACAAAGACTGATTCAGATTATTTTACCTGGATTTTTTTTCCTGCTGTCCTTGCCAGGTTGTTTCGATGGCTCCCGCTGTAGAAGCCGTGAAGGAGGCAGGCTCATTCCAAAAGGTTCCTGCTCTGAATGAACGAATACTGTCATCCATGTCCAGGAGATCTGTTGCTGCGCATCCCTCCGGTAGGCACGGTGAGGGGCACGGTTCCAATTTCTTCAAACCACGGGGGCCTTCGTCAGCTGGAGTAGTGATGATGAAAAAACAAACGAGGGTCCACACAATGTGCCGTGCTCCTTAACACGGAGCAAACTCCGTGCATTACAGGAGCTCTGAAACCATACGCACAATCACGTGCCACCCTGCTAAGTTTAGGATATTGGGTGCCTGCAAAAGCCAAGGCGTTTCTTATACACAATTATCACGGCGTGCACGGATCCTCGGCGCCTCCAATTAGCAAGTTGCACCCACTGACCATTTATTTCCCTGCGTATGTTGATGCACTGCAGCTGCCTGCGCAATTGTGGATACAGCAGTGCTAGTTCACAAGCCAAATTCCCAGAATAGCACGTCGTGAACATTGCTCTTCCTGCATACACAGTATCGCACCAATTGCAGGTTCCATTGGTATTTGGCTGTGCATTATGCCGTCTATTTTTGATTTGTTAGCAGTTCGTTTGGCCACTCCATTTGTGATGGGCACACAGTTTGCATGGATGCATGCATGGGAATTACATGACAAAAGCGCCTCACATCACATATTCACCCATGATATTACACGTTTCACTTTTTTGGCATTATAATGGAAAAGGGTGTAAACATGATGAATCATCTGCTTATATCTTTTACCATTTTAATAAAACCAAACAGGATAGATGGTTACGTCCATCTGCTTCTTTCCTGAAAATTTTTTTCCTGTTGCATCTGATTTTATCTCCACTGACTTCCGGCTTTTGAATGACTTAATGCTGTTTTTGTTTGAAATGTTTATGATAATGAAGCATGCAATGCGGTCAATGCTTCCTTATGTAGTCATTGTTGGGCCATGTCTTCAGTGTGGACCATGTTATCCGCCAAAAAAAAAGTGTGGACCATGTTGCCTAGTGCAGTGAATGTTAACAAGCTATGTCTTCAGTGTCCACTGTTCCTTCTCCACAAAGACTGATTCAGATTATTTTACCTGGATTTTTTTTCCTGCTGTCCTTGCCAGGTTGTTTCGATGGCTCCCGCTGTAGAAGCCGTGAAGGAGGCAGGCTCATTCCAAAAGGTTCCTGCTCTGAATGAACGAATACTGTCATCCATGTCCAGGAGATCTGTTGCTGCGCATCCCTCCGGTAGGCACGGTGAGGGGCACGGTTCCAATTTCTTCAAACCACGGGGGCCTTCGTCAGCTGGAGTAGTGATGATGAAAAAACAAACGAGACCGGCCAGCGGGGCGTGGCTTTAAACGCGCAAAAGTGAAGGACCGAAGAAGCGGGAAGTACAACATCACCTCCAGCCCTCCCTCTCTCTCTCTGTCGGTCTCCGGCTCTGCGCTGCACCGGCCGCCTCCGCTCCTCCTCTCTTGGGGAAGAAACAAAATAAAAAAATTTAGACCAAGTTTGCTTCTGAACTTCGTGTTTGTTGTCAGTTTCTGGTGCATGCTCAAATGTTTTAGAAAGACTCATTGAAGTGGATCATATTTCTTTGCCAGGTCATTGAGATACCCAGGGGCAGCAAGGTGAAGTACGAACTTGACAAGAAAACTGGACTGATAAAGGTAAAGCAATGCAGTTTGTAACATTATTGTGAACCTCTATTTCTTCTCAGTTCTAATATGTCCTGTTTTGTATTTGAATGTGCAGGTGGACCGTGTGTTGTATTCATCAGTTGTGTACCCTCATAACTATGGATTCATTCCTCGCACACTTTGTGAAGACAGTGATCCTCTGGATGTGCTGGTTATAATGCAGGTATGATTTAATTTTTTGTTCCATGAATGACAAAATTGTAGATCAGTGTTCCGAGAAATTATTGGCATATAAGTTGACTTTATAGCAGTCTCCTAGAGCCCTCTCGCATTTACAGGTTTTACCATTTCTCATCACTGCATATGTTTCAGACAAGATGTTAATCAAAACATACTTATGTTTGTGTGCAGGAGCCGGTTATTCCAGGTTGTTTCCTACGTGCCAAGGCCATCGGCGTTATGCCTATGATTGATCAGGGAGAGGCAGATGACAAGATCATTGCTGTGTGCGCTGATGATCCTGAATACAGGCATTACAATGATATCAAGGAGCTCCCACCTCACCGCTTGGCTGAAATCAGGCGCTTCTTTGAGGACTGTATCCTTTTTTTTTATTCATTCGTTCGTTATTTAGTTCTGCTAGCTTAGAATCTACCACATTAGAGAATAATGCTTGCAATGCATGCGAAATTCGCCTAATTTATCTGCAGCATGCTACTTTGCAAAATAATCCTAAGTTGACCTGAAACATCATGGCCTCTTTAACAATACTAGGTGCATTTCCATATTATTGTCGTTTTGAATGATTATCTCAAACTCAAGGCCATTCAAATCCTAGAATATTTGCTTCTTAGATTGCATGCTTTCTTTAACCGGGACCTACAGACAAGAAGAATGAGAACAAGGAGGTTGCCGTGAATGACTTTCTGCCCTCGACTGCCGCTTATGAAGCCATACAACACTCTATGTAAGTTGACTAACTCTTGAAAACATCCTGACGACTAACTCTTGAAAACATCCTGACCATGCTTGTAACTTTGGTTCAGGTAAAATGTGTTCTTAAGCTAACCTCCTGGTAATGTGTTCTTTTACACAGGGATCTGTATGCTACCTACATTGTTGAGGGCCTGAGAAGGTAGGCCGCCGCTGTGTGGTGCATCGGTGGCTTGCTTGGGGTGAAACACCGGTGGGAACTGGAGGATGTTCACGAAAAACTGAGATACTTCTACCTTATGGAACACAAGTATTGTTATTTTGCTGGTGACTTGTATACGCACCCTAATCAAATCCCCTGGGGAATCAGTAGTTGAAGCTAGTAACAAAAGAGTGGCAAAATATTCTTTCCTGGCCTCAAGTGCCTATATATGTTGTACTTCATTGGTATCGTGGTATTCATTCCCTTTGTGATATAATTCTTTGCCTGAGATTGAATTTGTTCTGTTCTATGATTCGAAATATGATTATATGATGGCAATGTGCCTCAAACAAACTTGGGGGTGTTTAGTTCCTGAAAAAAAGTGGAGAGAAAAAGTCACATCGGACACTGTAGCACTTTTTGTTTGTCTGTGGTAACATTGTCCTACCATGACCTAACTAGGCTTAAAAGATTCGTCTTGTCGTGTACATTTAAACCATGTAACTAGTTTTTTTATTTACTCCATGCATGAGGAGAGAGATTTAATGTGATAGGTGAATAGTGAAATTTGGAGAGAGAATTTTTAAAAGTTTGATGATGTGACCAGGAACTAAACAGGGCCCTTGTAAGGAAAATATGATGGCAATGACCCCTCCTGAACATTGTTAAGATGTCTTCTAAAGTTGCCACAGCAGATTGTCCCCTCAGAATTCATCTTGCTCAATGTGCAGCTCTGAAGTGCATTTCACCTGGAATCGTAGGCCTTGTTTAGATGTTGAAATTGGATAGGTGAATTTGGGAGTATGACGTCAGCATTTCGTTTGTATTTGTGAAAAATTGTCTAAAAATTGATTAATTAGGCTCGAAATGTTCGTCTCGCAGAACACAACAAAACTATGCAATTAGTTTTTAATTCCATCTACGTTTAGTACTCCATGTATGTTATGATATTTTGATGCGATGGGAAATCTTCTTTTGCATAGTAAATTTGAGAGTTGCGTTTTGCATCTAAATAAGGCCGTTGTTCTTGTTATGTACATACCTGCAGATGGTCGAAATTAATTATCCATTTCACCACCAGTAAATTGATGTTCCTTGCATTTCAAATTATAGATCTTATTGTATATTTGACAGTTTATACCTCGATATATAGCAAAAACATTATCTGTACAAGACTTCGTACAAAGAGCGTAGGTAAATTCCTCTGCAGGGGCTGTTCACTAGAGAAAAGCAACAATAATTCAACTCAGCTCTCTCTCAAAAAAAAAACACGCAATTCAACTCCCTCCAATCTGAATCTACCTAGCAAAATTACCAGAAATGGACGCTCACGTAACCCATTTGTTGAATCGATTCCCCGCTTCAACCACTAATTCACAAAGGAATTTCACTGAAACGATTGGATTCATCAGTCAGAATATACATGATCGATTGAAACATGCACTCATTAGAAATACAATCCCCACGTTGTAATTTACCGCCTCAGATCCCAAATCGATCCTAGAAACACACTGGCATCAGCAACTGGAGCGACCGATTCTAGAAAAAAAGATCCAGAAATCACAAAAGCAAGTCGCTTCCATTTCTTCTCATTAAATTTTAGATAACACAGAAATCCCAACACCAACCAACTAGAGCTAAACCTAGACCTACACTTTCGATCCACACATCCAAAGCACAGGATACATTGAAACTAAGGAGTAAGCACTACATACACGCACAAAAACAAACAGGAACACGGGGGAATGCTACTGGGATCAGATCTGATGAGATCGGCTGGCAGCATGACACGAACGGCAGCCTACTTCTTGGGGGACTTGGCGGCGGCCTTTTTGGGCGACTTGGGCGCCTTCTCCGCCTTCTCGGCGGCCTTCTTGGGGAGGAGCACGGGGTTGATGTTGGGCAGGACGCCGCCGTGCGCGATGGTGACGCCGGCGAGCAGCCTGCCGAGCTCCTCGTCGTTGCGGATGGCGAGGAGGACGTGGCGCGGGATGATGCGGTTCTTCTTGTTGTCGCGCGCCGCGTTGCCGGCGAGCTCGAGGACCTCGGCGGCGAGGTACTCGAGGACGGCGGCGAGGTAGACGGGGGCGCCCGTGCCCACGCGCTGCGCGTACCGGCCCTTCTTCAGGTACCGCCCGATGCGGCCGACGGGGAACTGGAGCCCGGCCTTGACGGAGCGCGACACCGGCTTCTTCTTCGGCCCGCCGCCGAGCTTCCGGCCCGCCGCAGCCTTCTTCACCTTCGCGGCGCCGGCGTCCATCTCTCCGGGGTGGTGTGGATTTGGAGGGAATTTGGTTTTGGGTTTGGGAGGGAGGGAGCGAGGGAGACGATTTCGATTTTTTTTTGGGGTGGTTTTGGTGTTTCGAAGGCTGCGCTGGTTTTATAGCCGCGCGCGGGGTCAGAGGGGTGGGGAGCGATCCGCGTGATGTGGGGTGGGAGCCGTTGGATCGGGCGGGAGGGGACGGCGGGGATTTGGTTTGGGGGAGCGATCCGTGGGAGGAGGAGGCAGGCCAATCAGGAGCGAGGAGGCAGACAGCTGGAGGACTGCTGAGGTGTGCGGTTGGTGGCAGGCGTGAGGCCCGTGCGGGTGGCTGATGCGGTGGGCCGGTGGCGGCCACGGTCAGACCAGCGGCTGCGGCGAGCTCGCCGCATCAGGCAAAGGCAGAGAGCTCTGGATCTCTGATCCTCCAGACCTCGGCCCTTCATCTCCCCATGTAGCAGCATCAGGGCGAACAAAGACATATTTAACGATGTACTTGGGATGCCCACCTTTGATTAAATTATTGTAGAAATTGATTGTTAATGCCAAAAAATGCACTTACTACATCCAGGATACCCCTCACCTCATCGATCTCTTCAACTCCGCCTCCTATGACATGATCCACTTCGATGGCCTCAGATTTGGCCGCAGCAGTTGCCCATACCCCTCACTTGTTGCATATGTCCTCCTCGGGCCCCACGATATCCTCGCAGACCAAGACCGTGTTGCTAGCTGTCTCCTCATTTACCCGTAACCTTGCAAGCGCGCCCTCAAAAGCAGGTCTCGACGGGACATGGAGCAAGACGTAGGAGGAGGCGGTAGCGAACAGGAATGAGTGAATGAGAAATGAGTGAGTGAGAAGGCACAAGAAAAAGGTATAATAAAGTGTAATGCCTCCAAAACCCTAACTTTGTGTTTCCATATAAGCTACCCGAGGCGGTTTTGGGCCGAGGTAGAGCGTATTAGGCCTGACTACTTAAGCAGTTAAGCGGTTGTGGCGCAACTTTGAAAAGTAGGCAATGGGAGGTGCACCGTTGGATCAAAGCGGAAGAGGACAACGGAAATTTGTTTTGGGAGAGATCCATGGGAGGGGCAGTAGGCCAATCGGAAGCGAGGGGCGGACAACTGAGGACAGCTGAGGTGTATGTGGTTGGTGGCATGCATGAGGCTCATACAAGTGGCTAATACAATGGGCGGTGGCGGCAAGGGTTGGACCAGCAGGTGTGCGATCTCATCACGCATCAGGCGCAACACAGTCCGACCATGATATGGGATGATTGGCCCTTCCCATAGGATATCATCCTATTTGTAATACAAACCATATCAGTCATTGTAAGAATAATAAATCCTTTGTTACCAATGATTAGAGACTACACATACAAACCTCTTTACTGGCATCAAAAGGAATCCACTTACCGCGTTCGTGATACCCACCATCTTATCTACCTCTTCATTGACGCATCCCTGATGTGATCTACTTTGATGGTCTCGGATCTGGCCGCTTGAGTTACCCATAGTGCCCACCTAGTGCTCCTATCCTCCTCAGGCCCTACAAAGCTACAATGCCCCCATCCTACCAGCATCAGATGTCTGCAGCCGCCACCTAAAGAATGTCTGAGGGCTAGAAAATCCTTACCTGACAAAATGATGTGCATGGAGAGCAATGCTTATGTCCACAATGTCGCTACTGAGGTCTTGCGCGCCACAAATGTTGATGTGCAAATCCAATTGTGTTCGCACCACGGAGATTGCCTCCCGTTGTGGAAATTAAACTATGTTTGCTTTTAGATTATATCGGTGCTTCCTCCGGGTCACATGCTTTTACAGAGGCCAAATCAAAGCCTTCACATTTTTCGCAAGGCACACCACAAACTTGGGG
>OAMR01000002.1:6007163-6043611 GCA_900205405.1 Echinochloa crus-galli | reverse complement strand
GGGGGGGGGGGGGTCCTAATCGGTGAGCCCTAGCATGCATAGGAAGTTTGATCTTCAAGAGTAACAAATACCATGAAGATTTCTTGTAAAGAACTCAAGTGCTCAATAGTTGATTTTGCTTGCTTTCACTCAGTCTTTTAATCACTCAACCCAAATCTCTTTTCTTCTCAAATCTCTGGCAAATCTAGAGAGATGAGGGTTTAAAATGGCCATGGAGATGTGTTTTTCATGCACGAACTCAGCAGAAACAAATAGAAGGGGAGAGGGAGGGGTGGTATCAATACCCATCCCTTCAAAACTAGGCATTGGGAAGTTAAGTTCTGAATACTCCAAGCCCAAAAATTACCTGTTAGGTTCAAAGTGGGCCAAGAAACTGTTAACAAAGTGAGCATTTCTCTCCTAAAAAACTATGAAATCTCCACAAATTTCGCTAAAATCTTCGCAACTTGCGGAGCCTTTACAGAATTTTGTGGAGTTTTCATAGGTCCACCAGATGTCACAAGTGACCTAATAAAAAAAGACATAACCTTTTACTCTGAACAACGGGTTCGATGATTTTGGATTCTACGAGAAGCTTATGTAGAGGACTTCCCGTTCCATCTAAAAATAATCTCCAACACCACTCTGAGCAAGTGCTGTGATTAGCACTAGAAGGGTTAGGTTTGAGCACCGAGTCATTAGCAAAGCTATCGATATTGGATTAATATGGATAGTATGACATTAACTATACTTAAACTTAAAGAATAACACAAAATCAACCTTTTCTCGTAAGTTTCTATGAGTCGGCAGGTTTGCACCAATGTTTTGAGTTATGCAACTAGGGCATATACATATCACCGTGGAAGCCTTCATATATCGGTTGTTGGGTTGCAAGGTTCTCAATTTCATTTTGCGGTTCTTTCATTCACAATCCACAATCGAAATTACCGAAATTTATGAATTTGTGGTAAATGCTATTCAAGATTTATGACCAAAGGTGAAAGGGTCTCTAGCCTAATGGTTAAAGAACCTGAGTAGCACCCAGTAGACCCAAGTTCGACTCCCTATAGGAGCGAATAATTGGATTTGGAATAAAAAATATAAAAAACAGGTAGGGGCTTCCCCTCCCGACTTCGGTCGAAGATTTATGACCAAAGCTGAAAATTTAAATACTTTGAATATTTATTAATTTTTCTATACAAATAGAATTCTCATCTCAGCTTGTATCACAGTGGTATGCTCTGTCTACGGTCTACCTCAAGCTAAGAGTCATAGTCATGGTTTGAAGCCTAAACACGACATCTCTATTTATTTTTTAATATTCCATGGAGTACAGCCCCACTCATAAGTGGATGAAAGATTACCTCGAGCCAATAGTCATCATGGTTTGAAGCCTAAACATGTTGTTTTTAGTTTTATTTTTTCTAATAATATCCCAAAGATATCTATGCATTCTTTTCTAATATCTCATGGACGTCTGGCCCACTCACCAGCAAGAGAAAAAGCTATCAAGCCAGTAGTCATGGTTCAAAGTGTAAACATGTTGTAGGTGAAGGATATTCTCAGTGAAGCCTTTGGAGGAAGAGCCGAAGAGGTCAGCTTCGACTCGTGTAGCCGTAGAGGCTCTCGGCTCTCCTGCTGGTGCGGCCCAAGCGGTGCCATGGTGTCAAGGAAAGAATGGGAGGAAGAGAAGCAAAAACATTTGGTACAGTACTAATGGGCCCATCGTCCAGAAGCTTCTTCCACCATGGTCCAACAGAAGGCCCAATGAGTCACGACGATGATAAACGAAGGGCCCATGACAAAACGTGAAGCCCAATGAGTGAGCGTGCAGACAATGGCCGATCGGTGAAGCGTCATTTGCGATTGTACTTGTAGTCCAATGGGAGGACGGTCCAGTGGGACGCTATCCACCAGGATTCAAATCCTGATACTCGCACTTTTTCGTGGGATTTTATCAGGATTTACCGGCGCTATGCGTTAAGTGGTAAGCGGCGTTTCCGTCGACAACGAGGTGCCAATGGTGACTTCGGAAATCTCCAGATCTGCCGGTGCTCTGCTCAGTCCTTCAGAGGTGCTCATACAGGTAGGGTTTGCGTACGTGTATTCATAGGGGTGAGGTTTGCGTACGTGTATTCATAGGGGTGAGTGTGCGTGCGTGTGTGAGCGTCTGCATTGTACTGTGTAATTAAAAAAAGTAATTTCTGGAAATACAAACGCCAAAAAAAGCCCAGACCAATTACACGTGTCACCTTATCCACTCGCCCAGCTATATATAGGCCCCCCGAGCGCCCCGACCCGCTCCGCGTCGAGAGAAAAAAAACCACAGGGAATCGAGGAGGAGTGGGAGGAGAAAAAAGTCAAGAAAAAAAAGAGAAAAAAAATCCTCATCCGTGAGGCGAGCGAGCGAGCGATTCCGTCGTCTCCCTCAGTCGCCGCCGCCCGCGCCGTCGCCTCACCCACATCAGCGCCGCCTCCTTGCTCAGATCTGCGCAGCCCCGACCTCGCCGGCGGCCGCGCGGGCGGTCGAGGCGCGGATCCACGATGCCTTCGCGCGTGCGGGGCTGCTGCTCGCCGCTGCGCTGCCTCCCCCGTGACGACGCGCTATCCTGCCCTTCCGGTTGCTCCCATCGTCTCAAGCCTTGGTCTTGGCGTGCCCAATCCCGCTCTTCCTAACGCTTGCCTCCGCCCTCGATCTACCTACATATCTATCCATCCTTCGTTCCTTGTTTTTTTTCCTTTCAGTTCTATCTGCTGCTGCTAGCGCCTGCCATTTCCGGATTTCCTCTCGCACACCGGCTTGTCTGCTGGGTTCGGTGCTGTCTTGTGCCGGATCGGATTGGTTTGGGTCGATTGCTCGATTTCTGGGTCGGATCTGTGCGGCTGGGAGTTAGGTAAAACCCAGCATCACCTACATCTTATGATTTAGTCGGGACATAGAAAGTATTAGTGCACCGAGCTTAATTTATTTGACTTATCATCACCTTATTGAGCTAGGGTTAATATATATAGCGTACAGTAATCACCTTATTGTGCTATTGTTAGAGTAATATACAGTAATGCAACTATTTCACTTAGCATTTAACATCTAAATCTTGAAGTAGGTATATGAGGAGGAATAATATTTAAGTTAGAGCTGCTCTTCTCTTGTTTTGTAGCATCAGGCTTGTACATCTGCAGTGTTGTCTGTTCACTCTGCAAATACCAAGCTAGCTACTTGATGGATGGTCGTTCCTGCGGTCTTGAGAGTGCGCCAGTAGTGACATCTGGCAACAACTCTCCCACCAGCGCTGACCACGCTGGTACGTGTATTCATAGGGGTGAGGTTTGCGTACGTGTATTCATAGGGGTGAGGTTTGCGTACGTGTATTCATAGGGGTGAGGTTTGCGTACGTGTATTCATAGGGGTGAGGTTTGCGTACGTGTATTCATAGGGGTGAGGTTTGCGTACGTGTATTCATAGGGGTGAGGTTTGCGTACGTGTATTCATAGGGGTGAGGTTTGCGTACGTGTATTCATAGGGGTGAGGTTTGCGTACGTGTATTCATAGGGGTGAGGTTTGCGTACGTGTATTCATAGGGGTGAGGTTTGCGTACGTGTATTCATAGGGGTGAGGTTTGCGTACGTGTATTCATAGGGGTGAGGTTTGCGTACGTGTATTCATAGGGGTGAGGTTTGCGTACGTGTATTCATAGGGGTGAGTGTGCGTGCGTGTGTGAGCGTCTGCATTGTACTGTGTAATTAAAAAAAGTAATTTCTGGAAATACAAACGCCAAAAAAAGCCCAGACCAATTACACGTGTCACCTTATCCACTCGCCCAGCTATATATAGGCCCCCCGAGCGCCCCGACCCGCTCCGCGTCGAGAGAAAAAAAACCACAGGGAATCGAGGAGGAGTGGGAGGAGAAAAAAGTCAAGAAAAAAAAGAGAAAAAAAATCCTCATCCGTGAGGCGAGCGAGCGAGCGATTCCGTCGTCTCCCTCAGTCGCCGCCGCCCGCGCCGTCGCCTCACCCACATCAGCGCCGCCTCCTTGCTCAGATCTGCGCAGCCCCGACCTCGCCGGCGGCCGCGCGGGCGGTCGAGGCGCGGATCCACGATGCCTTCGCGCGTGCGGGGCTGCTGCTCGCCGCTGCGCTGCCTCCCCCGTGACGACGCGCTATCCTGCCCTTCCGGTTGCTCCCATCGTCTCAAGCCTTGGTCTTGGCGTGCCCAATCCCCCTCTTCCTAACGCTTGCCTCCGCTCCTTGATCTACCCACCTATCCATCCTCCTTTTTTTTAACCCTTCAGTTCTACCTGTTGCTGCTTGCGCCATTTCCTGATTTTCTCTCGCACACCGGCTTGTCTGCTGGGTTCGGTGCTGTCTTGTGCCGGATCGGATTGGTTTGGGTCGATTGCTCGATTTCTGGGTCGGATCTGTGCGGCTGGGAGTTAGGTAAAACCCAGCATCACCTACATCTTATGATTTAGTCGGGACATAGAAAGTATTAGTGCACCGAGCTTAATTTATTTGACTTATCATCACCTTATTGAGCTAGGGTTAATATATATAGCGTACAGTAATCACCTTATTGTGCTATTGTTAGAGTAATATACAGTAATGCAACTATTTCACTTAGCATTTAACATCTAAATCTTGAAGTAGGTATATGAGGAGGAATAATATTTAAGTTAGAGCTGCTCTTCTCTTGTTTTGTAGCATCAGGCTTGTACATCTGCAGTGTTGTCTGTTCACTCTGCAAATACCAAGCTAGCTACTTGATGGATGGTCGTTCCTGCGGTCTTGAGAGTGCGCCAGTAGTGACATCTGGCAACAACTCTCCCACCAGCGCTGACCACGCTGTTCTTCCGCCTCCGATAGAGAAGCATTGTGCTTCGGTTGCTGAAACCTGTGAAGCCGCAGAGGGTGGCAAAGGTTTGGTGGAGGCTCAGATCTGTACGGGTTTCTCCAAGTCAATCAGTTTGGAGATGAAGAAAGGCCTCAAGAAGTGTGCGACGTTTCCTTCCTCTTCTGGTGAGGCTCAACAGGAGGGTCATTCATGCTGCAATGCAGATGGTGGGCACACAGCTGCTCCTGCTTATGAGCGCTCGGTGTCCTTACCTGTGAGTATCTCTTACTAATGCTCCATGGGTACTTGAATGTGACTTTTTCATTGTTACAATTATAATTGAAGTTTCAGAATCTGACAACAGACTGGATTCCAACTAGGGGGTTCTTAGTGTTCTCTAGCTGCTTTAAGTAATTGAATATGATTTACATTTGCTTTCCAGTTTGTAGGTATGATGCATGATGCACTTTGTCCATACAAAATTAGCAGCATCATTTTTAGATACAATGGTATTTTGAACTACTTCAAATATATCCTGAATTTATTTTCTGAGTGTTTTGTGGCTAGAGCTCAAGAAAAACAGGGCCAGCTGGCCGTAATAGCAAGTGGAAGCCATGCTATGCCAGTGACCCTGCACATGTTTCTTTCTTTATTGCTTGTTTGAGTTTTGTGTGTGTAAACTTGGTCGTGATGGGTTCCAGTTGTCTGTACTGCGTACTATGTTAGCTGAAATTTGCTGTGCAAACATAATAATTGCTGATTATTGCTTTGTCTATAAATACATAGGAAGCATGCATGTGAATTGAAGGATCAGGCTGTTTTCCTTTGTACCACTCTTATAATCTGTCTGGTTAAAGATATAACAAAGCTTGGAATTATTATAAATACAGTTGTGAACTGAATCGATTGATCTGCTTTACTGCTTAAAGTGTGTGCCTGTCTGGCTATGCTTCTGTATTGATAGGCTAGCCATGCACGCCGGACAATATTTAGCATTTGGCAGCTTAACAACCTATAGTGCTTTTTTTTACGTTCACGTGAAGCATATTGTCCTTGACGTGTTGGCCAATCACTATTTGCTTCTCTGGAGCCTTGTTTGGCAACTGACAAGCTAATAACACTTTTGTGGTCATTTATGTTGTCTAATGACGAATATTTTCTATCATTTTCATTTTCTTGTGTCAACAGACAACTTTGAACCTCATCTCTGCTATGAAAGGAGGCCGCCAAAAGAATGGAATGGCATCACCAACGGAAAATCGCCACGTCAAATGGGCCCCTGACGTCTATGATCCCCCCGTGACGTCGGTATGCCACTCAGTGGGTAGCAGTTATCAGCGGCGGTCAAAATCCCGCAAGAAGGAGAAGAACAAACAGAAGAAGAAGCACAAGGGGAAGTCGAAGAAAAACCACCAAAATTCTATCCAAAATTCATCCGTACTGCAGGCTCCTGATCTTGGGTATGGTTGCTAGCACTTTACAGTAATTCTTGTCTCTATGACTCGTGCTCATCTGCATATGATATTTTGTTGACTTGCGCATGTTGCACTTGCTAGGTTGAAAGGTGTAAGCACCACCGGTGGTCAGTCTTCGGTAGATGCTACCGGGAATCATGAGGCTGTGATCATGGATTACAGCATGGGCAATCAGGAAGCCAAATGTGGAAGCAGCTTCCTGCGTGAGTCTGTTGCACAAATGCATTTCTCGACCGCAGAAGCTTCTTGAGATGAGCTCGGGTTCTGCAGATACGCCGTCAGTTCTGTAAATATGATGGATGTATATAAATAAATCCAGCATTTTGTTGTCATGCGTGTTGTGTTGTGTTTGAGGTGCCAGCATTTGTTGTCGTGCACTCGTGCGTGTTGTGTTTGAGGTGTTTTGGAGTCTATATGGCCTAGTGATGTGGAGAAATAATTTTCTACAGACTATGTTCTCTATGTTCTGGTGGACACATCTATCCTCAATCCATGGCTTTACAGTTGTTGCCTTAACTATAATTTGTTGATTGTAGCGCTTTACCTATGATCTGTTGTTGATTGTAGCGCTGTACCTATGATTTGTTGATTGGAGCGCTGTATGTGGTTATTGATGTTACGATAGTTAGATATGACGATTGGCAGGTAAAGTGTCTGAATGGGTGCACATCAAAGCAGTACGGTATTGGGTGTACAACAGGCATGGTACATTTTCTCAAAAAAAAAAAAGGCATGGTACACACTTTCTGAAAAGTCGATGTGAAATTCTGCCAAATTGGCTAGTTGAAACTTTGCATAGGATTTTTAACCAGAGGTAGGTTGGCTCACAACTTCAGCTTCGCAACCTTCCATTAGGTTTAGAGAAATCACCAGATAGTGAATAGAACTCTACCATTGCCGATCATGGCAAGCATGAAGCATGACCAAGATACCAAGAAAACTGACAAAAAAGAACGCGGAAGGGATAGATTTATCGCTGCAACGGATGTAGTTAAAACTGACAAAAAAGAACGCGGAAGGGATAGATTTATCGCTGCAACGGATGTAGTTTACATAGTCCTGTAAGTAGCACATGATAATCACTCATAACCTTTGCCTCTGTGGAGCACTAAGTCCTCTCATCTGATGCTCATACTCAGGCTGCAGCAATTGGTTGTTGGCCATCCTTAGTTTGCACGGCCTTGGATCACGTCAAGACCAACCTCAGCTGAATCGGTAGCCTGAAGCTCCACCTGAATGCCATCAAGCTCGCGCTTGAACCTCTCCTTAGAGCTCGCGTAGATCATCTTGCTCCTCACGCGCGCTGTATCAGGAGACCTTCACCATTGCAGCCCATGAATCAATGTCAAAGCCAGGCACACTCAGAACAAAGCAGAAGAACGAAAACGCCTAGTAAGAATGCACATACCATGCTATGAAGAAAATCTTGCTCTTCTGGCAGTTCTCCTCGGTCACGAAATCGTAGTCGAAGATGGCATATCTGCACTCGTTTGGGGGGAGGGTCGCAGCGAAATCATCGTAGTTCAGCACAGGCTCGCCGACCTTCTCCACAACAACCATCTTCTTCTTCTCGTCAATCTTGTAGATGATGAAGCGGTGGGTCCTCTTGGCCTTCAGCTCCAGGAACCGGAGCTTGCACTCGTCAGCCACAGCCATCCCTGATGCTGCGTTCGCCTGCAAGTAAAAGGAAAAGTGGATTCAGATTCACTGAAGATTTTCCCCAAGACAATCCACTTGTTCTCCCGTAAGGTGTGATGCAATTGTAAGAGCAGCCCCATAAGATGTAACGTGAGATGATCTCATTGGGGCCAGGGAATGATTGGTGCAGCAGCAGAACAACTGTCGTTAGCTGTGCCAGTTTCAGTGGAAGATTGGCTGCATATGGGTTGCCTGTACCTCTCATCTGATCAAGCTAAACACACGCAATGGAAATGACTGGAAGGATAATGGCTGCCGAACAAACTGAATTCGGGGATGTGCTCTATTCGGTGGATCTGAACCTCAGCCGGCAGAATGTCCACATACCACGGCATAATAATGATCAGCGCGAGTTCACAACAGGTCCACCATCCACATGAAACAATGATAATGACTACGGTGAGCACAACTGTGAAAGCATGAACTAGGACCAGACATCACGTTACAACTGGTTGGAAAGCAATGTGATGCCTTCTCTGGCATCGCTCTTTGGCATACCAACTGACTGAGCTTTGGCGTTTGAAGATCACAAGTAGTCAGAAAGCACATCTACAGCTACCCCATCTGATCACTAGACATGACAATTGAACTGCAGAAGTGGGACAAATTAATCCTCCCGGCCATAGGGCTACAACATTATTATCATCTGAAGAGTTGGGATTTTTCTGACGAAGTGATGGAAGGCAGAGTCAGTGAGTTTTGCCAAGTCGGCAGCTCCCGAACCCGAACAGAAACGATAGGCTAAGTGCTTGGTCTGCTAAACAAGGGGAGTCGAATCAGTCGCTGAACTGACAGCAAGCAGGCATGTTATGACCGCTTCGCTTGTTCAACTAACGGATCAAAATCGACCCTAGGCTAAACGCAGGTAGATTAGAACACATGATTCCTGCCACTGCAAGGACAAAATGGGCAATGTGCCGTATCTGAAGCTTGTGGAAGAACAAGAGCATCGCGGATCGAACCCCGCGAACTCTTCCCTCACCCCTACATATTCGATAATAAAGATCTAGATCGCGTATCAGATGAACAGAACAGACAGGTACAGTGCGCCGCGCACACAAACACAACAGGGACAAACAAGGCAGCAGAGCCGGGCAGGTGCGAAAAGAGGAGACGGCAGCGCTTACCATTTGCACAGGGGCGGAGGCGATCGCGGCGGGGGAGCAACGGGATCGGCGGCGCTTGCTCCTCCTCCTCTCTGCCCTGCGAGTTGTGCTCGGTGTGGTGGTGGTGGCGGCGAAGCGGTGGTGGTATTTGTGCGGGGAGTCGCGTGGAATGGACGCGCCTCCCCCTCCGCGGCATCTTTTCGGTCGGGGGCGGGCACCGACCCCGGGCCCCACCGGTCAGTGACTTCGCGTCCCCTCCTGCCTCCTCCCTGCGGCTGCGCGTGGTCCACCTGCACCCGCCAGCCTACGGGAGGCTAGAGAGGCTCTGGCCACCCGTGTGCGGTCGTGGGCCCCGGGCACGTCCTGTCATGTCATCGCGGTTCAGGTTCAGACGGCCCATGTGTGGCCCGTTTTAGGTGGTGGGTCGTGTTGATGGGGCCGGGCCCAAGAAGCCGCACCAAATTTAGACCTGCCAGTATGTGATTTTTTAAATTTTGTCTAAAAATATTTTTCTGCAAAAATAATGTCCCGAGTACAAAAAAAATCGCAAAAATATACTCAAAACGGGCGGAATTTAATTTTGCCATGTCATACGGCCTTGTTTTTTTCCTGTGCATATCACAACTTCTCCATATGAGTTAGGCTAAAGATATTTTTTTACATGAAAGTTATAGACCTTGTCTAGCTCCATAATTTTCATATAAATATGCGAGACTATGTGGAAGAAATGTGATTTTTTAATGAAATACATTGCGCTATATAGATTTATATGGACATTGTTTATCTCGACAGAATCTAGAACTTTGTTGTTCCCTGCGTTCAAATCTCTATTTTGTAAATACCGATCATTTCAAAATCAATATGGATTTAAAATTAAGAGGCAGCAGCCAACAACAAAGTCATAGATATAGTGTGGTCTTTTTTTTCGAGGGAGATATAGTGTGGTCTTTGTGCGTTATGAATATTTATTTTTGAACTTTCGATTGAAAGTTTGCACATTGTGGCTGAGATAATTTCAGTGCCTATTGGAAGCTCCTCTTAAAAGCGGATGTTGCTAGAAGCAAGTGATAATTTAGCGAAGTAGTGAGCAAGTGTTAAATATAGGTGGACCCGAACCATAGGCCATGGTGAAAATATACAATTATTATGATAGAGCTCTAGTACCTCTTTTAACAGATATTTGTAAAGATGTACATAGTGAAAATAACCTTGGTAATAATAAGCAAGTGGATACATTATCTATCAGGAGTGGTAATTGCTTATCAAAAGGGATCGGAGCGAGCCAGACACTTACCAAAGTAATTACACGCTTAGCAACTCCAAACTTATTATATTAGCAAACACCTTATTAGAAAGCAATTAGCAATATCTCTAGTCATCGTCATCATCCTACCGACCGACGCTTGATCACTCGGTTCAGAACACGGTTGCAGGGCCCTAGCTTACGGCTCCGCCATTTCCTTGGCGAATTCACCGTCTTGTTGAGCGTGGCCGTCGACGACGACGGAGACCGGCACCTCCTCCGCGTTGCTCATGTCGTGCTGCTGCACCACGAGCACCGACGACGTGACCCCGTGGCCCGAGGAGGCGAGCGCGTCGCCGATGGGCCCGAGCTCCGGGTGCTCCGCCGGCCGGACGGCGAGCTGCGCCACCATCGCCGACGGCAGCCGGCCCTTGCCGACCACCACCAGGCCGTACTCCCTGCTCTTCCCGATCGACACCACCTCCTCGATCACGTTCCCCACCACCACCCGCTCCTCGAACCGCACCAGCGACACCATCCTCTGCCGGAACTCCGCCACCGCCGCCTCGTCCAGCTCCTGATCAAATCCGCCATCATCGATCATGCAATCGCGATGCACAGAAATGTCATCTCCTGAATTCGATGCTCAAGTTACCTTCTCCTTGCGGGTGTCGACGACGGCCGTGGAGAACGTGTAGCTCCGGTCGGCGTTCTTGGTGTTGGACGGGCGCAGCGTGACCTCGGCTTGCTCCTCGCCGCCGGCCTTGCCGTCGACGAAGCGCACGACGGTGACCTGCACGCCGGGGTGCTCGGCCATCCTCCTGGCGAGCTCCAGCGCCTCTCTGTCGTCCGGCCCGCCGAAGAACACGACGCAGACGCCGTGCGCCACCCGCTCCGAGCTCACCTGCTCGCCGCCGCCAAAGCCGCGGTCGACGAGGACGGCCACCGAGCAGGGCGCCTCCCGCAGGATCCTCCGGTTCACGGCGCGCCACTCGGGCCCGAGGTTCTCGGCGTCGTCGCCGCCGTGCCCCGCCGACTGGCGATTGTGGAACGGCAGCACGACGAGGGAGACGCGCTTGTCCTCAGCGACGGCGGCGACGTCGTCGTGGATGGTGTGGAGCGCGGACACGGCGGTCATGGCGCGGACGCTGACGTGGCCGAGCTGCGCGTAGGAATTTGGAGTTGGTAAAAGTTGTGCAGAAATTTGGATTCCCTGCAAATTTCATAGAAATTCCTTTTCTTGGTCTTGGCAGCAAATATTCTGCAGAATCAAATTCAACTTGTCTCGCGTAAATCGAATAATTTGTTTTGGGTGCTTGATGCTGGCAAATATCGCTTGACACGCAGCTAGATGCTGGGACGCCACGCCACGAGGAAACAAAAATCGTGCATGACTGACATGTTGACATCTGAATCCCATCTCTCGACACAACAGGTCCCACTTGTCAGTAGTTGCACGGTGCTCGTGTATGCGTATGCATGCTGGTGCAGTGGTGCTGACGCTGCTCCTTTGCTCCAGACGTAGGCGGTAGGCTGTGGAGGGCCTCATTGAATTCGCTTCTCCATGCATACTTTTGTTTGACTTTTCTCTGCTTATGACACGCCAGAACGGATCTCTGTCTCTGAAGCGAGACGCTAACTTTTAAAGGGCACTAGTCCAGGCGTCTTGCATCCGACTAAAACATGGAATCTAGTTTTAGACCTTGGGAGCACTAGCACTAAAATGTGTCACGGAGTGACCAAGCTAAGGAAAGGTCATGATCACATCATAACAAGAGATGACAGATTCATGGCACTTCTTGCTCGATCATTCTACAAGGCGCGCTCCACTTTCCAACGCACCGCACAGCCGCACAGGCATGCTAGGTGACCCAAAGCCATGGAGAAGAAGAAGATTCATGCAGGCCGGCTAGCTTCATTCCCCCGGCCAGTGGCCGACTACTAGCTTCTGTTCACATCTGTGACGTCGCCGATGGTCTAAAGAAACCTACTCCGTCACGAGCAGCTATGCTATTGCCATGGCGTGCAGCACTAGAAAGTCACGATGACACACGGTCATGAATACAGGTCCAGCACCAACGGGAACCAGGGGACCTCTGCTTTTGTCCTCACATGACCTCTTTTGGCTCATGCATGCAAAGCCCATGCATGCTAGCGCTCCCTCTCCCTCTCTCTCTCTCTCTCTCTCTCTCAGTGTTAACAAGAACAAAAAGTCTTGCCCAAAAAAAAAAACAAGAACAAAAAGTCCCAACATTTTTTCTTTAAAAAAACTGAGCAAGAAAAAGATTGCACCGCAAGATCGAACAAGGAGAAATATATGGAGAATCATGTACACGCAGGGATGATCAGGTGACGGTGGAAGCATATATATAATAAATATATATGCCACGTGTGTAGGACTAGGAGCACGATGATCCAGCACGTACCTTTCGCTCCCTGCCGATGTTGAGCACGATGAGCTCGACGAGGCCCTTGGTGTTCATCACGACCCCGAGCACCACGGCCTCCCTCGCCGACATCCCGCACGCCATGGCGACCCCGAAGGTGCCGGCGATCTTGCCGGCGCAGGCGGTGGCGATGACGAGCGCGAGCATCCCCCAGGCCTCCCCTCCCCGGATCGCCGCCACGTCCGTCTTGAGCCCGCTGGAGGCGAAGTAGAGCGGCAGCAGCAGCTCCCCGACCAGGTCCTCCACCCTCGCCGTCACCCTCCCGGCGAACGCCCCCTCCTTGGGCACCGTGAGGCCGAACACGAAGGCCCCGAAGATGGCGTGGATCCCGATGAGGTCCGTCGCGAACCCCGACGCCAGCACCCCCGCCAGCGTCGCCGCCACCCACGCCTCCCCTCCGCCGCCCTCCCCCGCCGCGTCCGCCCGCGAACGGGAGGGAGATGCCGGCGGCGGCGATGGCGAAGGCGCGGCGGCCGCTGCGGCGCACGGAGCGGAGGTCGAGCTCGAGGCCCACGAGGAAGAGGAAGAAGAGGAGGCCCAGGCTGGCCACGGACTCGAGGACCGGGGCGCTCCAGGGCGGGAACAGCGCGCGGAGGTAGGCCTCGTTGCGGCCCAGCGCGGAGGGGCCCAGCAGGATGCCGGCGACCATCTCGGCGATCACCTTGGGCTGCCGGAGCGGCCGGAGGAGGAAGGCGAGGGCCCGGCTCAGCACCAGGATGAGGAGCGCCTGCAGGATGAGGAGCGGGAAGGCGAAGTGGAGCGGGTCGTCGCCCTGCCACACGCCGTTCGACGACGTCTTCACCGCCGCGTTCTCCGCCGCGGTCACCGGCGGCGGCGACGACGACGACGACATGGTGGCGAGCTGAGCTGAGACTGGGAGCGCGCGCGCGGGCGGGCAGAGGATGGAAATAAAGTGATTCAAACACGAGAGGGAGGGGTGGTGGGGTCGGCGATGGATGGATTGATTGGTTGGATGGGTTTCTGCTCGCACTTGTAGCTGGGTGGTGGTCGTCGGCGGCGCTAGCTGCCTGCGACTGCGAGCGAGTTCGCGGGGGTCCCGTGAGTGAGTGGCTCCGGCGACTAACTGGTTGAGAGAGACGAAGGGGACTTTGCATGTGAAACTGGGATGGTCAGGTCGCACGGGTCGCTGACGCGTGGGCCATCTAAGCTGCTAGCGGTGTCACGTTGCTATCCGAACTTGTTGGGAATGGCAGTCTCTAAAATTTACAACACGAGCTGCTGGTTGGCTGGTTCCGTTTAACCTTGGGCATGATATTCTTCACCCACATTATTTGGGCGTTTTCAGCTCCGTGCTGCTCGCCCATCTTTTGACCACCAGTAACACGTGTGCTAACTCAACGGTTTTGGCCTATTGGCAAAGCTTACCTTGCTGGTGGCAATGCCCCCATCGTCTTGTTTACCCCACTGATCACTAGTCCTTCTACCTCCACGGGACATCACGCTGCCTTCGCCATTAATCTTAAGGCTATAGCCTCATTAAGGATTTTATGTTATTAAATTTACTGATGTGGTAAAGAAGAGAGAATTGAGAGTTTTATGATATGTAAGGAGTTTCATCACCATGAAACTCTTTTAACATGATTATCTAGTTTTTAGTATGTAACTGTACATTAAAACTGATCTGATCGAGTATTTTTTTCTTTCTCATATATATTTTTTTGAGGGTCAATGGGGGAGATCGTCCCCACCTAATTTCATTCAAGGACTTTGGACAGCCAAGGCTGATAACCATTGTTTTTACAGCACGGCAAAAGGTCTTACAGATACGGGGGAGGGGATTAAAATTCTCTCATATATTGCTGACCGGTTTGATGATTTGAATTCTCTTTCCGTAGTTCCTAGTATCTCCAGCTCCACTACAGTCTACACACCTCGATCACGATGTGCTGAATACCATTTTCTCACTCGTTGCCTCCCCCTGTAGATAGTTTGTCCACACCTCAAGATCGTGTCACTACCACGTTCTGAGCAAATAAAGTCAATCACAGGGTCTTCGATACATGTGAACCGACCACGTGGCACGCTACTACTAGCTCCGCGCCGTATGTGGGCCCTTTGCTCTTCTACCTCCTTGCGCCACCTCGATCGCTATAGGATGCTAGCTGCACGTGTGCGTACCATACCAGTAGCAACCGCCTTGCAGAACTGTCACCATCGGCCATGATATATTCTCATTTGGAAGTGCTTTAGCTTAGGACGATGTATATGTCGAGCTTGTGCACCTTCAATGTAATTCCGGTTAAATTAAAGAGCGCGCACAATAAATTTCGGTAAATGTCCATAATATTTAACCTAGAAAGTACTCATCATCAAATCATCAACAGATGCATGAACATGTGTCATGGACCATGGAGTATAGTTCTCCGTATATCCTAGGAGCATGCACGCAGACTGAAGAAAAGATGCCCTGATCCATGAGCACGTACCCACCCGCACCCTAGCTACAACATATGCCTTGTTTAGATGTTGAATTTGGGAGTAAGATGTCACTTCGTAATCATTGCGCTACCGTAGCATTTCGTTTGTATGTGCAAAAAATTGTCTAAAAATTAATTAATTAGGCTTAAAATGTTTGTTTTGCGGAGGACAACAAAACTGTGTAATTAGTTTTTGATTTCATCTACATTTAGTACTCTATGCATGTTATGATATTTTGATATGACGAAGAATCTTCTTTTTACATAATGAATTTGGGAGGAACTTTTTGCATCTAAACAAGGCCATAATTGTATCCGCCGATCATCCTAGATAGCCTCTCATCATGTGCAAGTCTCCAACTTTCTTGCATTCCACTATAGTGGGGTGACGACATGAACGTTAACATATGTACGGTAGAAGATCGAAGCATGTGCCGACCGTCCATTCATTCTAAATTGTTGTATTACCAAGTAGCTAGCTAGGCGCATTACCAAGTAGCTAGCTAGGCGCTTGCAAAGTAAAGATGCCTTGATCCACGATGACGCAAATTAAGTTTTGGTCAACCCGGCCCGCAATCTAATTAATATGATTGTGTCCTACTATTAGTCTCTATGTCTAATCACGCGCACGCTAAGTCTCCGGCTTTCTTTCGCTAGTGGGATGGTAGAAGCAATTGCCGACCGTCCATTTCTAAAGTAGTAAGGATAAAAGGCCGTGGCGCCATAAGGCCAGTCTCAGTGGAGGTTTCATGAAAGTTTCATGGCATTTAATACGCTGATGTGGCAGGAGAGAGTGGACAGTTTCATGAGATGCAGAGGCGGAGCCAGAGGCTTTTACCGGGGTCTACGGACCCCGACGAACTTTGGTAAAATCAGTGGAAAATCACCGAAGTAGCACTTGAGACCCCAACCTCTTGCAGAAGAAGACCCCGGTGACCAGAAAGTCTAGCTTCGCTCCTGATGAGATGTTAGAGGAGTTTCATCGTCATGAAACTCATCTGGCACAGTCACCTAGTTTCTGGTCTAGATAACTGTACGATGAAACGCTGCACTGAGACTGGCCTAAAAGCATAATATATCATCCAACCCCAGCTTTTGTTGCTTACCACGTATCAATGTGTCGTTACAGCTGGTCGGTGTATGCAGCTCGATGGTTGTTTTCGTGTGTTTCAATATACTACTTCTGTTCTTGAATATTCGTTGTTTAGAACAAATTATTTAATCTTAAAATGAACTATTTTGTTTTTTTAAACACCATATATTTAAAAATAAATAAAGGGGTGAGTGTGGATCAATCCAACTGATGAATGCGAGTTATTACGTCTGCTGGTTCAAATGACTCTCAAACTGGATTGATCTAGTTGAACGATCGAGGGAGGGTTCTAGGTAAAATTACGGTACCTAAGAGCATCTTCAAGAGTGTCAAAAAAATGAGGTCCTAAAAAACTAGTTTTGGAACCTCGCTAAAAGTTATTGGAGTAAAAAAATATCCCTCCACTCAACAATTAGCCCCAAAAAGATTTAGTTACTGCCACATCATCCATCTCTGTGCCTAAAAGCTGATTTTTTTTAACAACCATATGAACAGTAAGTCGGAACATCTTTTTTTCTCGGTCATTTTTTCGCGGGACTGGGAATACACAAAGAAGTGAAGTCAATATTGGGTACACGGAAAATTTGGGAACAACCTTTGACAACCGTTGCAGTTTTTTTTCCTCACCTTATTCCCAAAATTAGTTATTGGGGGTGTTTATTAGGCACTCTTAGATATGCTCGAATGCTTTTCAAAGTTGAGCTTTTTATCGGTTGTGGCAAGGGTCCTGGGACAATAGGGGTGGTTAATGTCCAAAAAAATTTAACCTAGAAAGTTTAAGAATTAGACGAAAAAGAGCCGGGTTTCAGCTAAAAATAATTAACGAAGTGCTGCATTGTATTGTGGTTGAGCTGGGGCTCGCTTTGTTCGTAAAACATTCAAGATCCTCCAGGCTTAAGCATCAATTTATAACATGTACTTAATTAATTAGTCTCATCATCTATCTGCGATCAGCAAGCTGCAAGCTAATTCGCCGTCGTCGATTCATATGGAAGCAAAGAAGATCGATCGATAGGAGTTGACAATCTGTATACGTTTATCATTCACGTGATCAATCGATGGGGGTGCGTGTATGCTTTGTCATGGGTAGCTAGGACTGAACGAGAAGATATATATTTTCTTCGTACTCACATGTACAAGTTAGCTGTATATGAACAGATCGATGGGCTCGATCCGTCGCGTCCAAGTTCTAACATACGTATATATCAACGACTCACATGTATCATGCAGTATGCACGCATACATACGGCGTGAACTTGAATGACAATTTGACAGTCTCGCAGGCACGTGAACGACATGAACAAGTGCACGTATTCTTTTTTTGTTCTGATAATGATCGAAGTACTCCGTGAAAGATTTGATCTCAAGCGGCAGAGAGCCAAAGACCAATCTAGTGAGCAGCTACATACTCTGTCCTTGTGTCACAGCATAATGTTTGCCACTGCTGCTCCTTTGATAACATTTGGTCATTTGGATTTCACAAGTCACAACTATTGATTAATTTTAAGGTGTGGAGGAACAAAGTTAATGTAAAACTAAATTTCTAAGCCGTCAGATTGAACATGGCACCCCGATAATTACCCTTAGCTCTAAAATGATCTTCAGTGTAATTTTGTTTTTATTTTTGAGTCAAAGTAGTTAGTTTTTTTACCGGCAGTTTTCCTGAGGGCCTTTCTAAAAAAAAAGACCGTTTCCAGTCGGAACTCGGCCGCGCCGCCTCCGCCGCCGTTGGTCGCCGCCACCCGCCAGCCGTCACCTCCGCCCGAGAAGCTCTCCCCGCAGGTTGCGGGCGCCGTCGACGCTCCGTTTGAGGAGGGAGGGGGCCTCGCCGCCGCCTAAGGTTGGCTGGGCACGACGAACGAGGTGGCCGGACGCCATTGCCCGCGGCTGCGGTCTGGACGGCGCGCGCGGCGCCTCCGACCTGGCAGAGCGGTAAGCGCCGAGCGCCGCCGGCCTTCCGGACCCTACGCCCGAGGCCATAGCCGGCGCTGCCTCCTCAGTGCTGCACGTCTCTGTGATCAAAGGTACTCGATGGAATACCTCTATGGGCTACTGGGCTGCAGTGTTGATCGTTGGCATTGCCAATTGCCAATTGGGCCGTATACTAGATTAGCGGGTGGGTTAGCTCTCAGACTCCTATAGAAACAATGGCTGATACTAGCCCTCTTGGCCTTTCATCACGGTTGATTGAAGGAGCATCTGGTGTTCTAGTTTCTTGGCGAAGTTGGGATGGAATTAACTTGGTTGTTGCTTTCATGCTTGCTGTGTACTCAAGTTGATACTTCCCCCAATACTCAGAACAGCTCACGAAGTTTATAAAAGGATACAGTTCGGTACTATAGTGCAAGAGCAGAACTGCAGACCACGAAGTGATGTCGCACTTTGTTTTTCCCCCTATCATAGCATCATTTGTTAGAGCATGGTGGTTCTGTGATGGCTGATGGGTCGAGCAGTGGTTTGTTGGAAGAAGCAGACTGGCCATGTTAAGCTTATGGAGGATTACCTTGCGTTTGAGTTTGCATTTGGACCATATGCTGGGGTTTGAACTTAAGTCAGAAATGTTGATAAATTGTGTGAGGTGTTGACATAATATTTTGAATTATTTGGATGTTAAAAATGGAGTATTAATAGTGTTCATGTAAAATGTACATAGAGAAATAGAAAAGATGGATTAACGGGGCCTGCCTGGAGATTCTTTAACCTATCTCTCCGGAACAACTTTCGTAGACTCTTGTCTGTTTGAACGGGCATGGCAAGCTTTGTGCTATCTGTTTGCTACCACTATCACATTGCAAGCCATGCTGTTTGTATGTCTGATACCATCTTGTTGGTTTCAGGGATTTTGGTTGCTGAATTGATCCCTAGAGTCTGCAATCACCTACACAGATGTGTGCCATCAGATCATAAGGCCATATATCCTAGCATGTTTCCTAGTCTCAATTTTGGTTCAATATGTCGAAGCAATGAGAGATCAACATTTTATTGAAAGGTTGGCAGAAGAGTTGTTGCATCAGTTTGCATCACGACATATAAGTGATGAAGAGGCTTACTGGATTCTGAGGACCCTCTTTAATCAGAGCTTCAAGCGTTTAACTGCCATGAGGTGAGATAAGACCCGCTGATTTTTCTAAGCAACACAGAACTACAGAAGTGCATCTTCTGGTAGCTCAGCGATTTTTTTTTTCAGTTCATCTGCATTTGTGGCATGTAGTAAGCTATATTGCTTTGTGAAGCGAAGGATACTTGAAAAGCCTTCTTCCTCCAATATATAGTTCACAAAGCAATCACAATATTCATTTTGGCAACTAAGAGAACAATCTGTTCTCTCTCCTTGTGGTCATTGCTCTGCAAATTCTTACTGCGGTTGTTCATCTTTCCACGCACTGTGTATTATGATCTTTTATCTGTCCCCTGATGAAGTTTGTGATGAATATTGAGGATTGTTTTGTGTTTCCCATCATCATTTTGAAATCAGTGTTTATGTATTTTGGTCTCTCATATCAGCACCTATTTCATTGATACATACTAATTTTCTTTTTTATTTCTGTATTTTCAATGTGAATAAATTGTCCAGATCTACATTACTATGGAGGGGTACGTTTGATGCATTACTTTCATTACATCCTACCTCTACATGAATATTAAATATACAAATTCAGTGTTTTAGGAAACTTTAGCATTTACTAAATTTGTAAAGTATTTTTATGTTTTTTCCCTTCTAGTGTAACTTTATCTCACCTTACTTCAGGGCAATGTTTGTTGACATTTTTTTTGCTCTGGAAAACATTTCGTTTATGCTGCCTGAGGTGGATTCTTCACCCATGCTGTCTTTGAATGCCCACCAAATTCAGCCACAGAAACTCTGATGCAAAGGACACCCAAACTTCTCGGGTACTTTGCAAAGTTTGGTTAGTATTTGGTCCAGGAAAGAGTTTGTTCAGTCATATTCAGTGAGCAACAAGCTTGCATCCTTTGAGTCTCTGAAAATAAAGTTGTTTCATTTTCCTGATGCAAGTTATTGTTTGGCATTGTTCCCCTTAGGAAATGCAGATACCACCGCAGCAATTGGAGGAGGAACTGGAAGACGACATTGAGTCGTCACTGTTGGACCACTGCTGCTTGAGGCTCCTGCCGTCGGCCGTGGTGGCGGTGGCGATCCAGCGGCGAGGTTGTTCCTGACGCTGTCAGAACCACCTCGAGCAGGTGCGGAGGTGGAGCAGGGAGCTCTAGCTAGGAGCTGACGAGGTAAAGCCATGTATGTGTCGATCTAGGATGGCATGTCATGGACGCATGCACAAGATGTTGCCTCGTGATCCGTGTGGGGTTTCAGATCTGTCCAATACTCTTCGCGGATCTGAGCTAGTCTGTAGCACATATATATGCAAGAGCGGACTAAGAGTACAATCGGACAAGCACCAGATGTCCAGATATACGGACATGTCTATTTCTATTTCTAGGCCAAATGATCATACCATAAGTTGCCTCCGATGTATATAGTTTGGGATGTGGACTCTATTCCCCTTTAGTGAAGTTTCACGACTGAAATGATCTTCCTAACACAATTTATCATTGGTTTGTTGCTGCTACATAAATGGATGATATATCTTTTCTTGTGATAGAGCATTTATCAGTTCAGAGCTTGAGAGTGAAATTAACTTTTCCCAATTTGGGTAGTTGCAACTGTACATATACGTCCTCTCAAAAAAAAAAACTGTACATATACATGTCTAGGTATTCCTCATGGATGGTTTTGATACCTCTCTTTTCTAAGAGGTTCTATCGTGTCAAGTTGTCAGCATGCAAATGAGGTATGGACACATATGCACGTCCATCAGTCCATCACTCGGTTTGTCTCTTCTCTCTTGATTTCGATTGTTTGTTTATTCATGAGTCTCATTACTTTCTGTCACAGACCTAATACTAATATAAAGATGTTTAATTAGCTTTTCTTTGTAACCTTATTTTCTGAAGGACCGGAATGGCACATGAGGGTTGAATAGGAGCCTAAAAATCTCATAAGAATCGTGGCCTATTTCCCTAAAAATTTCAAGGGCAACATATAGCCATCGCTTGAAAATTAATTTTTAGGATAGCTTGATAAAAAAAAAGCCAGAGTGAGTCACTTAAAACTTGTTTGTAGTAACTATTGATAACTACAAGTCGCAAACCAGTTGCTACAAATAACTCAAGTTTTAACTCTTATTTCTTATTTGATATTTAGTTGCCTCAGTCATTTACATCGGGCAAAACAACCTTCAAATCGTCATGAAACTTTTTCCAGTGATAAAACAAAAGAAGATGAACCCATTTTTCTTAAAAATACACATTTTCCTAATCCTAGCATTAATTATTTTTTCACGCTCATAATTAATGCTCTTGGGCACTCTAATCATGTCCCTAATCCTTTTTTTTACACGAATCATGCTCATAGTTCCACTTAAACAAGAGCAGCGATAGATAGACAAATTGATAGATAGATATAAATAGATAGAAAGACATACGTGAGCGCAGCATTCAGCCGCATGCATAAAGTAGTGCCGCCCCAGCTAAGTAGCTAGCGACCTCGGCGGAAAGGTACCCGGCGCCGATCGACGGAAGTTGCTGCTGGCATGGCAATCGATCTTTCTGCAAGTTGGGCAAGTGGTGGTCTTGGGTTTTTGGAGGCAGGGAAACCGACAACGATGGCTCCTCCACCCGCGGTTCAGTTCAGGTGTCGCAGCTACACTGATTCCTGAAAACCATTTCGGCAGCCGCACAAGTCGCTGTCACAAATTGGATGGATGATGGGCATGGGCTCACTCTCTGAAAATTCCTGAATATAATGCGGCCTCTTCCTGCTTGCTCAACTTCAGTTTGCAATCATATACTGTATACAAATGAGTTTCCTGTTGAAACTGGTGGGCTTGCCCGTCTCTCTGCCCTTGAAAGCCGAAGCCACAGTAGCAGGTTAGGCAGCACAAGTATTGGTGTCCTGTACTGTATCATTGATGAGAAGAAACCAGGGGCTCTACTGTTTTTGATAGCGGTGTTTAGTTCTATAAAAGAGAGAATGAAATTGGGTGAAAATGTCACATCGGACACTGTAGCACTTTTCGTTTGTTTGTGGTAATCGTTGTTCTACCATGACCTAACTAGGCTCAAAAGATTCGTCTCGTCGTGTACATCAAAACCATGCACTTAGTTTTTTTATTTACCCATGCACTTAGTTTTTTATTTACCCACGTTTAGTGTCATGTACTTAGTTTTTTTATTTATCCACGTTTAGTGTTCCATGCATGAGGAGAGAAATTTGATGTGACAAGTGAATAGTGAAGTTTGGAGAGAGAAAGTTTGGCTTTTGAAGGGAACTAAACAGGGCCATGATTATTCACTGATAAAATGGCTCCATGTGCAATGCAAGCAAAGCTACGTCATACTCGCAGCAAACGGAATAAAAGGACATTGGGACGTGGAGAATGGAAATCCGCAGGGACAGGGTGTTGTACATGCTCCCAGCTGATGATGATTAAATGCCAATAATGCAGTTGCTTCTTCCAGCATTATTATCTGCTTCCATTTCCTGAAACAAGTGGCTTTCAGAAAGCCGCACTGGTGTAGTCAGGTACAACAGCATCCATCATCTGCTTTTAGTGCCTACTTTCCAACTTGAATACATCTGTATTTTTGCATAAACAATTGCACTTGTGCAGAGTGTCATAGATATATGCATCCTTACAAGCAAGCACAAATTGCGCTTACATGAGGAGACAGGCTTAAATTACTCCCTCTTTCTATTCTCAAAGTACTGGTAGCAATCATACATGGAAGGTAGGAAGGAGGCAGGAAAACAAGGCAAGGTGGTGAAGCAGATGTAGGAGGACAATAGCACTTCCACTAGAATAATTTACAACAAACCGGCTCATGCATGTATCTGTGTCAGCATCCAGTAATCCCCCTGAACCAAACAAAAACTCAATCATTGCTCCTGCGATTTGTACCTCCCACCAAACATGCTCTTTTTCGATCTTCTCGTATCTTTCTTTCTCAACATGTGCATAACACAGCAGGGGCAGGGAGATTGTGGCGCACAATCTCTAGTTTCTCCGTTGCCAGTGACCATGTACTCGATGCCGATCAGAAGATGCAACTCCAAAGAACATCACTTGCCAAAAGTATTCCACTGCTTCGCCATCTTAACAAATATACTTCCAGCTCTGAAATTTCATGAGACACGGCTGAAGGCCTAGACGAAGCTTCATTCTGCATGTCCCATCACCATTTACCTTGATGGAGCTGGAAATTGTGGACAGCGACAGACAATGAAGCTAGAGATACCACCAAGTGTATCACTCAGACTGCCCACTACATTCTGGATTCTGGAGTGGCTATAATTTCAGAGGTACATAATTTACTGGATACATTGGAGCTGACTGTATCAGTCGCCTTCAGGCTTTGGATTCTTTGGAGAAAGAAACCGAGGCTTAGCTGTAACACCCCATCAGTGTTTTCCTTACCCTATCGACAACACGGTTCCTATTAGTTGCGTTGTTTGCCAAAGGGAATTCTTTGCTGTCGTCCAGGAGGAATCTGTAGACCTCCCATTGACGCTCCGATGCTGCCTGTCTCCCAATTTCAGCCTGAAATGAACAGGAGTTAATAGTCATTCACAATCAACTGACTTGCTACCTTCTAAGATTATTTAGTTCCAGAATTCTTACAGAGAAAATGCAGATCCCAAGTGCTTTCAGAGCAAGAGTAGTATCATAGAACACGTGCGGCCGTCCCTGCCCAGATAGCTCAACCGGGTTGGCAACAAGGAGTTCTGTGTCAGGTCCACGACTGACGATCATCACCCGAAGAGGATGGAGCATCTCAGACCTCAAGCGTGATCGCAGAGCATCCTGTTTCTCAGGATCAATAACCTTCTTGCCATCTACTTGTTTGACAAAAAGATCAACCTCTCGACAACCATTATTAACTGACCCTTTATTGTCTGATCTGAACCGCCCATAAAATATCTGAGATAGGGTACCCAATCACAATGTAAGATAACAAACAAGTCAATTGAATACTATGATACGCATAGAGCTTCAGTTACCTGAATGTTGCAGTCCTTCATTGTTCTCAAGATGTCATAAATAAGACCCTTCTGGTCAGCACAAATAATTTGGACCAGTGTGTGAGCAGGGCTCAGGAAATTGTCAAAGTTAATGGTGGCTGTCTGAACCCTTTTTAACTCTGCGCTAAGCGAACTTGAGCAGATCTCGCTATCAGCCAGTCCCTCCCTAAACAGTTCCTCAGCAATTTTCGGTTGAAGAGAAGAGAATCCTTGCTGGAACCCTTCTGCAGATAGAACCTCACAGCTTAATGAAGGACCCAAGGCAGCAATCAGCGTCGAGCAAGTCTCTTCTTGCCTTTCCTTTGTATGCAACAGTTCCCTTCAGGCAGAAATGCGAACAGTTATACCCTAGAATTTTGTGTGATGCAATCACGCAACTAACCCACACCATTCAGAACAAGCAGACGATAAAACTGAAGTTAAGCCCCACAAAGCAGATACAAAAGGCTGCAGTCTTACATGCCATCGGTGATAAAGAAGAGGTCCACAACTCTTCCGTCAGGTGTGGTAGACACCTTCAATCTGTGGATTATAAGCTCCAACTCCGACAGTATGTGTGTCACATCTGCAAATCACATGGTACAGTCAGTACAATTCCAACTTCACATCCAGGTTTTAACATACGAAGAGATAATCTTGCCATGCAACAATCCTTTGCGGTCAGGTGACAAGAGCTTGAGCAGGTAGAACTTGAGGGGGCCTGGCTGGGTGATGTCCGAGTAGAAAGGGATGGAATATGAGGAAGGGCACATGGACATGAGGCGGTTCTTGAGGCTCGCCCACCGGATTTTGATGGACGAGGAGCGGGGCACGACCCAGAACACCACGAAGCACCAGTGGCCGTCGGTGGATACATCTGCTTGAATCAAAAGGATGCAAATTTAGATAGACGATAACAAAGGCTGCACATACGCAGAATCATGAGTTATTCAGACTATAAGACAAGTGAGTAAAGCAGTCGCAACTTCAGGTTGTACGGCACGGTCGACATAGAAGGCGCCAATGATTAACGACACGACATGAACTGTAGCTAGATCGATGGCAAGTTGGCAGTATAAGAAAAGAAAATGACGCCTTTCCGACCGGAATCGAAAAAGAAGAGCACGCAGATAACGATGAAATGAAAGGGAGAGGGATATCGCCGGCGAGCTATACACCCGAATCAAACGAGAAATCTGGAAAAGGCGAAGAACACGGAAGATCGGATCAAATCTTTCACCCAACTCCACCGATTCCGAATCGCAGGAAAGGCAAGCGCGCGTGGGGAAACCGTGCTTGCTTCATTCAGAGAGCTAGCTAGCGAAATCGGGGAGACGACAGAGAGAGAGGGAGCAGGTGGGCTGATACGTGCTTACCGCCGCGGGTGATGCGGAGGCCGAACTCGAGGATGGTGTGGCAGAGGTCGCATCCGAGGCCCGCCTGGTCGGGGCAGTTGACGGTGACGACGCTCTCCTCGCCCACGGCGGCGCCGAGCTGAATGACTACGGCGTCATCCCCTCCCACCGCCGCCGCCGCCGCGGCGCCGCCGCCCCGTCGTATCTGCGGTGGGCTGAGTCAGCGCTGCCTGGGTGGGCCAACACCAGGCACGACACAATGGGACCCACCTGCCATTGACTGCTAGCGGCCTCGCACCGTACGGGTGTCTCCCCCGCGGCGCGGGGACAAACACAACACAAACTACAGCTGCCTGCCGTCACGCAACGCAATTCATGAGGATCCAGGTCATATGTCATATCTCCTCCGTTGTGTTTTACAAGGTTTCTTTTGATTTTTTCTAAAGACATGGATGGTATTGTGTATTTAGACAGAAGGCATGTCTAGAAACATAATAAGATCTATCTAGAAAAGTAAAAGAAAAACGTGTAATTTAGAACAGGAGAGTATATTTCTTTTTACACTACTACGTTCTTTTTCACATTTAATGTGTTAGAATATAGTACCATATTTTCAAGAACACGCCAAACATGTGTATGCTAATTATGTTCTTGCTCGGAGAAGTGTTAACCTGAATTGTTAATCATTTGCTTAACTTCATTGTTACTTGCACCCACAAAAAAAAACTTCATTGTTACTTCCGGATTGACGAATCTTTTGTTCCAACTCTGAATTTTTATGGTGCGAACCCATATAGAATCCTTGATCTGGTGAAGAGAGGGAGATATTGGATGGGTGTTTGGCAAGGTTATTGTGTAATCCATCATATTCCAATACTAGTTGCAATGCCCGCGCGGCACGCGCGTGCTAAACTCAATAGTTGTGACATGTAGGTACTAAAATATTATCACTTTAGTGGGGCCATGGTAAACAGACCGGGCATGCGAATCACTTTTAAAAATACTTTATATTAGTTCTCTCATGTATAGAGAACTTTCTATTCTCAAAACTCAATAGTTGTTGCACGTGCGCACGTACGTGTGTATATAGAGCTTTAGCTATTCTCAAATCTAGAGGCACATTATTTTTCGAGTTAGTTAGTCTTTATTTATATGGAGAAAAACTCTTCAATCTTTTGTCTATTAGCAATACGGGATAATTGTGTGCACGTGGGGAGTTAGGGGCCCACCTGACCGGAGGTGGGTACGCGCGGGACGGTGGGTGAAAAAAGTCTTGCGGAGAATGAACTAAAAGCGCCTGGAACATGCAATTTTTTCTAGTGTTTCTAGTTTTTCCCTCCCACCAAAGCCCGACAGGTGGGTCCTCTGTGAGAGGGTATGGGTGGGTTTTTTGGTGAAAAGTGTTTTCAATTCTCTACGATCCTTTTGTTCCAAAAAAATATTGGTTAGAGGTCAGATACAAAAACTTGTACGAACTTAGTTTCTTTTTCCAGAAAGATTAGTATTATTGTCAAATGAAATGATCTATTCATACGTGATGACTTTATGGTTTTCGCTGGTATAAATCACATCATGCAAGATAATTAAGGCTGATAAATCTATTTTGGAGGCATTCAAGTGGGTCCCACTTTAGTCCAATGCATATGTACGATATCACTCTTTATAGGAAAATTTTTTGAATGCCAACAAAATTACACTCTTCACATGAAAGAGAGTGCATCTTAGCAAGGTCGTCAGAATCCCAATATGTATCGTGTATTATCTTACAACACTATGATCCTACCAGACTGAAACGATACCGATAATATTTAGTATCTTAATTTATCTTAAATTTCATAGTATTTCAATCCTACTATTTTTTTCCTCACGATCCTACTGGATAAATATAGTACCCCGATCCTACAATCCCTAGGATCCTACAACATATTGTTTAAATAATATAGAGTGAAAATAATATGCATAAGTTCACTCAAATTTATGAAATATCAATTGAACTTATGAAAATTAACACTATATGCTTCAATTTGTACAAGATATTACCAATGCTATATAAAAAAATGTACTTATAAAATTTGATAGTATGCATCATTGGAACAAAATAGCACACCTAATGTTATCCAAACCAAACATTGAAAGGGACATGTGAAAGAAAAACTCGCAAGTAGCATTATGATAACATACTCTTTCATCCTGTCATTATTGCTTCACTATATTTGGTTCAAAAGACGTGCCTATATGTTGGCATGATAACATTGTCTATCTTTCCCACCTTTCTGCAAAAGGAAAAGGTCAATGAATGGAAAACAATAAAAGGATGGATTAATCCACACATGCTAGGTACTACATACTCCATTCGTACCACAAAAACTGTCCATTTAGGTTTGTCCTAAGTCAAATCATCTTATGTTTGACTAAAATTATATAAAATTATATCGGTACTTTTGATGTGTATCAAGTTTTATTAGATTCATTATGAAGTATATTTTCATACTTTATCTATTTAGTGTTATAAATATTGATAATTTTCGTTGTAAACACTTGGTCAAACATAAGATGGTCTGATTTAGAACAAACCCAAATAGACCGTCTTTGTGGGATGGAGGGAGTACAATATACGAGAGTTCTGGGGGTCGGAAAGTATTTGTTCTTGTAGGTATGTAGTACATACTTGCACCCTCAGCTCTAACGACATAAGGAGTATACAAAATCTAGTACGTCTTCTAGTTATTAACAAGAGGAGATCGATCTATTCTGGGTACAAAGAGTAGCACCTTTGAGTCTGAGGAGGAAAGGAACCAGAACCAGTATGTAAATGAGCTAGCATTGGGGCCGCGCTGAGGTGGGTGGATGTCGATCGCGCCGCCTTTGGACCGGGGGGCGCTCACTGATCGAGCCGTGGCCCGTGGGCGTACGTGCCTCGCTGAGCTTCGCTGTGTGACTGTACGTGTCACTACAAGTAGTAGCGCAGGCCGGAGGCAGGCGGTGCCGTGCGGGGCTACGTACGGACAATATGGTGTGCTGGCTGCTGGCTACGACGTACAGCCCCGGGAGCCACACACACGTTCAATTCGGGGCGAGAACGATGCATGCATCATATCGGTCCATGCCTGTCGTCATATATCGCACCGGCCTGAAGTCGTGTACTGTACTCCATATATGTGCAGTAGCTGCCAACTAACAAAAATGCCTTTCCATCTGTTTTTGTTGGCTGTGTGCCTGGCTGGCTCCGATCCGTCCAGAAACTTTTCCGCTACCTCCGGGCCCTTTCAGAGACCCGTCGCGCGCACTTTCTTGATGCATGGGCATGCTTGTAAAACGTATGTTAACGTTGTCAAGTCTAACAAGATCGAGCTTTTACTTGATCATCCCATGTATGTATCCGCCACGGCTTTTACTCGAGCGGGCAAGGAGGCTTTTTCGGCCGTGGTGGGTTCGCTGGAACTTTTCACCCCGGCCATGGAAACCCTAGCCGCGGCGGAGGTTACGGGAACCGTGGCGGTGGCAGGTTCGGCGCTCCTTTTGGGAGTCGTGGCGGTGCTGGTCGCTTTGGTGGGAGGCACAATGGAGCAGGCCGTGGCTCTGCAGGTCGCATTGGCGGCGGTCGTGGCCAGGGGCAGCAATCCATGCCGCCAACACCGGAAGGCACTCAGGCTGCTGCGTCATCCTCTCAGGCAGCGCAGGCGGCTGCCCTAATTCAGAGCACGCTAGCGGCACCAGCAACCTCGGCTCAGGCGGCACAGGCAGCAACGCTACTACAACAAGCCTTTGCCTTGATGCAAGGTGGAGGTGTAGCGGAGGCTGAGGCAAAAGGGAAGCAGCAGGCAGTGCCGGGTTTGGTTGACAAGGCAGGGAAAGCTTCTCAGGTTGAGAAGGCAGTCGGATCTGGGAAGATGGCAGGGGGTTCAGAAGGGCCGGAGTCCTCGATGGGAGCTGCGAAGGCAGGAGGAAAGCAACCATATTGCTATAGATGTTACACGAAGGGCCATACCATGACTGAGTGCGCTGTTGAGCTATATTGCGAGATTTGTGATAAGCCAGATCATGCGAAGGTTCGATGTCCGAGATTCCGTGCGGACAAGCCGTTTGCCGTAGCATGTGGATATGCGGTTGATGGGCTCGGCTTCTTCTATATTCCGACACCTAATGTCATAAGCACAAGACAGAGACGAAGACAGGAGTGATACGTGTCAGTGGGAGTACTTTATCTACTGCTAATGTTACCTTTGAACTTGAGAGGTTGACCCCGGGGCAGTGGAGGTGGGTGGTGCAGGAGATAGGAAACAACACTTCCAAAGCGGTGTTTCCGACTAGAGAGGAGCTACAACGGATGGTGGTGTGGGGAGTGCTACACACTAAGTTTCCCAATACGACGATGACAATAAAGGAGTGTGGCAGTGGCTCATTAAAATTTGATCTCATTAATATATGGGTGCAGTTTACTGGCTTGCCAGATGATCTCAGGGAGTATGAGATAATTTGGGCTGTTGAGTCGGCGCTGGGAGTCACTAGAGAGGTGAATATGCGATTCACCAGGAGGTATGGCCGGTGTCGGGTGCAGATCTCTGTGCTGGACCATAACATCATTCCACAATATGTGGATGTTGCAATTGGGAACTCAGTTTATAGCCTGCAGTTTGTGGTGAGGCAAATGTGGATGTGAATAATCCTGAACCGATGGATATGGACCACAGCGATGACCAGGAGGAGGGAAAGGATGGGGACGCTGATGCTCGGCAGGGGGATAAAAATCCTAAGGACTTCTCACAGTCACAGCAGCAGCCCCACCATGGGGAGCCTCCCTCTCGCCCAGCAGGGTCTGGTGGCAAGGGAGAGCTGCAAGGTCATCAGATGCTGATAGGGCAGGAAGGGAAAATGGAGGTGGCGGCTGGTGGTGCTGCCAATTTAGGAGTGGAGTCTGTTGCTAGTGACCGGGTGGTTGAGCTACCTGGAGACCGGGCGCTGGAGTTGGCGGCCATTCCAGAAGCATTGGAGCCAAACCTTCGTCGTAGTAAATGACGGGCGGGATCCACTGATGAGGATGCCATGGAAGCGGCGATAAAGCGTAAAGCCGGATCACCTGCTTCGAGTCTGCCAGCTGAAGGTAACCGAATTTGTCACTCTTTTTTACATCAATCTGATAATGCGATTGCTAGATATTTTAGTGATATTGGCATTACATTGGGTAGTGATGATCAGAGAGTTAAAAATTCTATTGCCTGCATTAAGTTCATTGAGGAGAAAAGAATGTTAGAAAAACCTAGCAATGATAGATTAACAGATATTTTTGACAAAGAGGAAAAATGTTTAGCAGAGGAAGAGGAGGTGGATAATTTTATATTAGGTCATTTATGTAGAGAGTTAATGGATGAGGTGATGGATTCCATTGGTGATCAAGTTGATCATACCACTGAGTTGCCAAACACAAAGTCACGGTCATCCAAAAATAAAAAGAAGCACACCTCCACTGCAAAAGACAAATTAAAAAGAAGGTCATTATGAAGGGAGTTTTTTGGAATAGTAATGGGTTTAAGGACCGAAAGAAGCACAGATTTCTTTCAGAGTTAACTAAAGAACAAAGCTTAAGTTTTATTGCCATATCAGAGACAGGGAGGAGGAGCTTTTCCGATCCTTTCCTGCGTAATCTATGTGGTGGGAAAAATTATATCTGGCACTGTAAAGAACCACAAGGACGTTCCGGTGGAATACTATTGGGTATTGATCTGGACGTTTTCCACATCGGAGCGATAGATGAAGAGGACTATTATGTGAAATTCCACTTGTGCAACAAGAATGATAGTTTCACATGGGCACTTATAGTAGTCTATGGACCGGCACAAAACGAGCATAAAGAGAGCTTTCTGACTGAGTTAGCTCAGCTATGTAGTCATGAGAGTCTCCCTATGCTCATAGGAGGGGTTTAATATTTTGTGGAGTATGGAGGAGAAAAACAAAGACAACTTTGACCATCGTAGGCCATTCTTGTTTAATGCCGTAATTGATGGTCTGAATTTGAGAGAGTTGCAAATGACGGGTAGACAATTCACCTGGGCGAATACCTTGCCAAATCCAACATATGAAAAATTGGATCGGGTGTTGTTGTCGACGGAGTGGGAACAAAAATATCCACTATCCACAGTCATAGCACTCAATAGAGACATTTCTGATCATACTCCGTTATTACTAAATACCGGTGCATCCTCACCGTCCGCTAACGTCCAACCTGCTTTTAAGTTCGAGCTAGGGTGGCTACTACGGGATGGTTTCATGGATATGGTCAAAGAAATTTGGGTTAATGAAAACGAGAGGGAGACCCCCTTGGCAAGATGGCAGTCGAAAATTCGGAGATTACGCCAACATTTACGGGGTTGGGCGAAAAACACAAGTGGACATTATAAAAAAGAGAAGAAACAACTACTCGATAAGCTTGATTCCCTCGACAAAAAAGCCGAATCATGTCTCCTGTCCCCTCAGGAGATTGATTTAAAGCATTATATGCATAATAGGCTAGCGGCTTTGTTGCGGGAAGAGGAAATCAAGTGGTACCAACGGGCAAAGGTGAAACAACTTCTGGAAGGAGACGCTAACACCAAATACTTTCAGTTGGTAGCTAATGGCAAATACCGTAAAACGAGAATTTATCAATTGCAGGATGTGGAGAGAGTAATTGTTGGCGATGCTCAATTGAAAGAGTATATCACCACTTATTACAAAGGCTTATTCGGCCCGCCGGATGCTGATGATTTCTAATTGGATGAGGCTCGAATAGACGATATTCCCCAGGTCTCTGCAGTTGAAAATGAGGCCCTTGTATCGATGTTCTCCGAACAAGAGGTAAAAGAGGCAATATTCCAGATGGAACATAATAAAGCCCCTGGGCCTGATGGTTTCCCAATAGAATTCTACCAGGCTTCTTGGGATTTTATAAAGGATGATTTGATGCTTCTGTTTCAGGATTTCTATACGGGGGATTTACCTATTTATAGCCTAAACTTTGGAACGATAATCCTGTTACCAAAATGTAAAGAAGCCATAAAAATTCAGCAATATAGACCTATATGTTTGCTGAATGTGAGTTTCAAAATATTTACAAAGGTAGCAACAAACAGGGTTTCGACTGTGGCCCAAAAGGTTATTAGTCCTACACAGACAGCTTTCTTGCCAGGGAGGAACATAATGGAGGGTGTGGTAGTTCTGCATGAGACGATACATGAGATGCATAGGAAAAATCTGAACGGGGTTATTTTTAAGATTGACTTTGAGAAAGCATATGACAAAGTCAAGTGGTCCTTTGTACAACAAACGTTGAGGATGAAAGGTTTTTCACAGCAATGGAGAAAGTGGATTGAGGCCTTCACACAAAAAGGTCATGTGGGAATCAAGATAAATGACCAAATAGGTCAGAACTTCCAAACGTGGAAAGGTTTGAGACAGGGTGATCCGTTGTCTTCTTTGTTGTTTAATATTGTTGTTGACATGTTAGCTATTATTATTAACAGGGCCAAAGTAGAGGGACAAGTCTCAGGTGTTGTGCCACACTTAGTTGATGGAGAATTGTCCATCTTACAATATGCGGATGACACAATTCTGTTTATGGATCATGATATTGCCAGAGCCACAAATATGAAATTGTTTTTGTGTGCTTTTGAACAATTATCGGGTCTTAAAATTAATTTTCATAAGAGGGAGTTGTTTTGCTTTGGTCAGGCTAAGGAATGTGAGCAACAATATGCAGAACTGTTCGGTTGCCAGTCTGGTTCTTATCCTTTTAGATATCTTGGCATTCTAATGCATTTCAGGAAACTTAGTAATTCGGATTGGAAAGGAATAGAGGAAAAATTTGAACGGAAATTGGCCAGTTGGAAAGGAAAGCATATGTCAGTTGGCGGAAGATTGGTATTAATCAACTCCGTTCTAACTAGTTTGGCGGTGTTTATGCTTTCTTTCTTTGAGATACCCAAAGGGGTTCTTGAAAAGCTAGATTATTACAGGTCTAGATTTTTTTGGCAGTCGGATGGTCATAAGAAGAAATATAGATTAGCCAAATGGGACATCCTATGCCAATCGAAAGAAACGGGAGGTCTAGGAATTAAAAATCTGGAAGTCCAGAACGAGTGTTTGTTGAGTAAATGGTTGTACAATTTGATAAATGGAGATGGATTGTGGCAACAGTTACTTAGGAATAAGTATCTACGGTCTCATACTATTACTCAAGTAGAGAAAAAACCAGGTGACTCTCACTTCTGGTCGGGTCTGATGAAGGTGAAACAAACCTTTATTAACTTGGGTGCCTTCCATTTAAATGATGGTAAACAAGTCAGGTTTTGGGAGGACAAGTGGTTGGGTAATTTTACTTTACAACAGCAGTACCTATCTCTATATCGTATAACTAGGAAGAGAAGGGATACGGTGGCATCGGTTTTTTCGAGAATTCCTCTTAATGTATCTTTCAGGAGAGCATTAGTGGGTCAGAATTTAAATCTTTGGCACAACCTGGTAAGCAGAATTTGCCATGCACAGTTGAATAATAGTAATGATATTTTTAGGTGGAGTTTGACAGACTGGTTTGTTCTCTGTTAAGTCGATGTATTCCGCCCGTATCAATAATGGCAATGTTCAACACAACAAGCGAATATGGAAGTTGAAAGTACCATTGAAAATAAAGATTTTCATGTGGTACTTAAAAAGGTGTTGTTTTGACAAAGGACAACCTAGCTAGAAGAAATTGGAATGGGAGCAAATTGTGCTCGTTCTGTTCCAGAGAAGAGACAATACAACACCTCTTTTTTAATTGTCCTATGGCTAATTTCCTATGGAGGATAGCTCAGATAGTTTTGAAATGTCCAAAACCACAAAGCTTTAATTATCTGTTTAATAATTGGCTTGTAGTTTTAAATAAAAAATTGAAAAACCAAATGCTGGCAGGTGCTTCTGCTTTGTGCTGGGCATTATAGCTGAGTAGGAACGATTTGGTTTAACAATTCAACTCAACAAACTTCCTTGCAGGTACTGTTTCGGGGCACATATTGGCTCCGCTTCTGGGCACAGCTTCATCGGCTTGAAGAAGAAAGGCAAGCAATAAAGGATGTATGCCAAGCATTGGAGGCTTTGGCCATGCATGTTTTTACACATCATAGATGGAGGTTTAGTAATAGGATTACGAACTAATGCTTTCATCATTTTATGGTGTGATAGTTTGAGTTGATTTATGTTCGAGTACGCAGACGAAGGTGCTGCAGTCTTGTAAACTTGGGCCGTAGCCGTTTTGGTCAAGGCCGGATAATTATTTTATCCATTATCTAAAAGAAATGTATGTATCCGCCCATTCCTGACACGATAGCTGGATGATAAGTAAGTTAGATAAACGACGACGTGTACGTCTTTTTTCTTTTTGTTGCCTGCTACTTAATTGTGTACATACACCTCCTGCTCTTCGGCCTCTTCAGACCGACGTACGAAATCTTCAAAGATATATATCAGGCAACTTCAGGACCTCATCAGCGAGCAGCCATGGGATGGATCGGACGCCCGAGATTTCCAGCTAGGGTTACTTATTAACTATAGCTGGGGGTAAAAATGAATTCTTGGTGCTCATACAAAGGACGGTTTCGATCGGGGAAATGAAGAAAAAGGGAGTGGGGGCAGCGCGCGCGAGAACCGATCTATAATTGAGACAGGCCGGAGAGTGCTCTCTCCACTCTAAATTATAGTTTATTTTTTAATATATAGTTTTTAAGAAAACTATGTGTATAGTAAAGTTAAAGTTATCTATAATTTGGGATGCAATAGTTATATAATTTTACATTTATCTTGAATATTCCCTTTTCTAAAAAAGTATGCTACCTCTGTTCTCTAGCATATACGTATGAAGTCTATATTAGCTTATTTTGAGCTGGCCGGCTTTATTATTATATATTAAAAGATGAAGGGAGTAATATTAAGTAGGTACGTGATGCACTCATGGTTTTTATTTGTCTGCAGATCAACTAGTACGTTTTATTTTGTTGGGCCGTCGAATACATTGCACGTCACGTGCTATAGGCTTGGTAGCTGCAATATACTACCACTACCAGAATGATCGACATCTGCACCGGGTGGGAAAGCCCTTTAGCACCGGGTTTCCCACCCGGTGCAACTAATCCGAGGCTAAAGGGGTACCCCTTTAGCACCGGGTCGAATAACCGGTGCTAAAGGGCCTGCCTTTAGCACCGGTTGCTGCCTGAAACCGGTGCTAAAGACCCCGGATTTCTTTTTTTTTTTGCTTTTTTCAGTAGCCATGCGTGCACGTCTATATACGTATATATTCTAATACGTGTATTCTAATGCGTATTCGGCCGACTCTATATTCATACTAGCTGACATTGTTTAGCATGTCATGGTGAGATGCTCACGTACGTCGCCAATGCTGCATGCAATTTGACCAAGGTCTGACACGATTCCTTGGCGCCATTTCTTTACGCAAACTTCGAGCAGATTGTGAGAGAAAGAGTCCAAACACAATAATTACCGAGAGCTTTGCATGCACGAGAGGGAGAGGATATGAGCTAGCTAGGGAGGTGGTGTGTTCTTGTTGGAAGACAGACGGTGCCGATCAAGAGACCCTAGCTAACCTAACCCGGCCTATAAATCGAACAGGGCGATCCAGACATATAGATCGATCGAGGAAGGCTCGACGTGAATGTTTGTTTGGGAGACATTCACGTGGGCACTAC
>OAMR01000002.1:5890616-5976640 GCA_900205405.1 Echinochloa crus-galli | reverse complement strand
GGATCGTGAAATCATCTTCATCAGCAAGCCCTCCTATGTGCTTGACGTGCAAAGAACTGGCAGCCTTGACATTTCTTGACGATTTCTTCTGCATCTCGAGTTGCTGTAGGCCAGAAAAATCCCGCTCGGTAAGCTTTGCCCACTAGTGTGCGAGAAGCTGCATGATTGCCACACACACCGCTGTGGATTTCTTCCAACAAAGCTCTGCCTTGATCTGCTGGAATACACTTCATCAGAACGTTGACAGATGCCCCACGTCGATAAAGTGTGTTATTGACCACCACATAATTAGCGGCTCTGCGTCGTAGTCGAGCTTGTTCTGGTTTCTTGTCTGGGACTTTGTGATCTCGTAAGTACTCAATGAAAGGTTGCATCCAATCAGTATCAATGATCATAACCTGCAGATCAGGACGTGGATGATCATTCGTGATATGCTCAGGAGTTGTTTCTTGAATAGATGGATGATGTAACTCATGAACAAATATTTCTGTGGGGACGTCTGCTTGTTGCGATCCCAGTTTGGATAGAGCGTCCGCAACAACATTGTAATCACGAACGACATGATGAAATTCCAATCCAAGAAAATGACGTTCAAGCTTGCGTACTTCCTTGACATATGCATCCATTGTCTCCTTGGTTGTGTCCCAATCTTTATTGACTTGATTGATGGCCACTACAGAGTCACCATAAACACATAGGCGCTTGATGCCTAACGATACTGCAATACGAAGGCCATGTAGCATGGCTTCATACTCAGCTTCATTGTTTGTGACTTGAAAAAGTATCTGCAAAACATACTTGAGTTGTTCTCCTTTGGGGGAAATCAACAGAACTCCTGCGCCACCACCTTCTAGCTTTAAAGACCCATCAAAATACAAGACCCAATGCTCTGGACGAGTAGTTGATCTGAAATATTGGAGTTCCATCCATTCAACTGTGAAATCAGCAAGTTGCAAAGACTCTAGAACTAGTGCAATTGAAGCAAGAGGAAGTTAACAACTTCGTCCAAGAGCGCAAAGACTTGGAGGAAGCAATGGAACCTGTCTTCGAATTGCTGACTGCAGAGGCAGAGAACATATCATTCCTGGAGCGTGTACGCCAAATACCAGAGCAATTTGGAGAATTTTGCAAGACGACCTTGAAAGAAGAAGCTAAAGATGTACCCGCAATGTTGAAGCGAGTTCAAATACTGAAAGAAAAAGGCCTTACTGGAGTTGGAATAGCCTTCAGTTTCATGAAGAGGAGAATCCAGCCGCTCCAGGAGCGAGTTAATCTGGGATTTCAGTACGAAGGGATGTCGGATCCGTCTCGTACAGCTCCTGAGGACATTTCTGATAAAACAGTCCTTATGCGACTTAGTCGCATGTTTACTGGTGTTACTGAAAAACCAGTGATAATTGGAGAGTTGTCAAAGGAGCAACCGCTGATGCTAGAAGTAAGTAGTCTTGATACTGAAGTAGTCGTACCATGAAGAATCACAAATATTAATTGTGTTTTGAATGCTGCAGGATGAAACACCATCACTTCTAGCCGATCAGGAGTGGGCAGAGCTTGAAAAAAGTTCATCTGAGAAGACCCTTAGCGACAAGATAATGGATGTCAGCGATGATGAGATTGTGGAAGATTCTGACATCAGTGTTCCACCCCCAATCATCACTGCCAGTAAGTGTCTTGATCACTTAACCAGTAGAAATTGTGGTTCTTGAAATTTTCCCACTGATGTAAATATGCCAAAATTTTTCTAGGCTTCCCAACATCCACTCGAAAGAGAAGGTCCACTCAAAGTAACACTCCTCGGTCAGATGATACCGTGCCGTCTGGTAGCCCAACAAAACGTAACACCAGAAAACCTTGCTATCGCTACTATGAACATCAAGGTTTTCTGGTGTTCCTTGAAGCACTGTCTGGTCCCCTACCAGCTGGAAAGCTTGATGGAGATTGCGAGTAGCCGAGGCTCGCAAGGCTGCGTTGATCCGTCGTTCCTTGCGCTTCGCGTTCCTTGATCGCCTTGTAGCCTTCGCTTGCTCGGTTTCTCCTGGTTGCGAATTCTCTTCATCTCGAGCGCGTCTTCCTATTTACAATCTAAGCTGGCCCCTACAAGGGCCGTTTGTGATGAATCGCCCATCTTAAGATCAACAGTCTTGATCTGCACTTCTTCGGAGGGCTTGAAACTCATGTTGGTGGACTTCTTGGCTGGGACTTCAGAACCTTCTTCCTTCGACTTGTTGGCGAGGGCGAGGACCTCCATCATCTAGGTGGGTACTTGTGAGGCTGCGGCAAATCCAACGGCTTCTGCGTCACAGTCACACCAGAAAACCTTGCTATCGCTACTATGAACATCAAGGTTTTCTGGTGTTCCTTGAAGCACTGTCTGGTCCCCTACCAGCTGGAAAGCTTGATGGAGATTGCGAGTAGCCGAGGCTCGCAAGGCTGCGTTGATCCGTCGTTCCTTGCGCTTCGCGTTCCTTGATCGCCTTGTAGCCTTCGCTTGCTCGGTTTCTCCTGGTTGCGAATTCTCTTCATCTGAAATATCGGCCACAAGCTCACGGTCATACTGTCCGCCTTGTCCTGATGCTCCTGCCATGTATACTTGCCTGCTGGGGTCAGGTAACAGCAGGGTCGGTGTACTGGAGAAATTGTCTCCTGTTGAGTCAGTTGAGGACGTGATCCACGACTGGATTCAAAACTAGTGGGTATCTGCCTGGATTGGCAAAATTGGTCCATTGGTCCGCCCTGGAGAAGGTGATGGGGACCTCAGACCACTTGAGATATGTGGGGGTAGCTGGCTCGATTGCCATGATCTCTCTGAGGGATAGCTTCTTGGCTCGCTTGGATTGGGTGAGGGTATCTCCACTGAAAAGCACAGCAACGACGTTGTCAACTTGAGGGAAGCCGTTGTCGGTACCATCACCGTCGCTATCTTTCTTTTTATTCTTTGGAGTTCTTTTCTCAGGCAGCTCCCGCTTGTCAAACTCCTTCTTGATATGGATGCATTGAGCCATCGTATGTTTGCCGTGCGGGTGATATGGGCATGGTATGTTCATGACTTTATCCAGGTCTGGAGTGGATTTCTTTCGCGTGGAGCGCTCTACTGTCGCGACTGTGTTGTCTGGCTTGCGCTTATTGCGGTTGAAATCACGCCTGTTGTTGTTGTTGTTGCGGCGGTCGGGACTGCGCTTGTCTTGGTTGTTGCCACCATTGGAGTTGTTGTTGTCCTTGCGCCTGTCAAAGCGTTCGCGTTCACGATCGTCTTGGTCTGCCCAATCAGCTGCCATGCGTCTGAGTTCTGCAATAGTTTCTGGACAGCGTCTTCCAAACTCTCGATGAAGCTCACGTGCCCACAGACCATCATGAAAGCAGTCGATGATCTCCCTGTCTGACACGTGTATGATTGTGGCCCTCTTTTCAAAGAATCTCTTGATGTATTTACGCTAAGTTTCGCCTTTTTCTTGCTTGCAAGCTGATAGCTCGAAGCGGGTTCCGGGCCGGGCCCAGGTTCCCTGAAAATTGGCGGTAAAATTGCGTGTGAGTTGTTCCCAGGTGTCAATGGAGCCGGGGCGGAGGCCTTCAAGCCATGTTAGTGGCGCTGTATCCATCATGATTGGAAAATATATGACTTTGACGTCATTGCTGCCACCTGCCATCGTGATTGCTGTCGAATAGACGCGCAACCATTGCTCCGGATCTTGTTTCCCAGTATCGGTGGAGAGGTTAGGTAGCTCTTGAGTTGTTGGGTCTTGAGCCCGTGTGCGATTAACGTCACGAGGTGGGTTGTCCTCAGGCTGCTCTTGATCGACTTGGATCGGGCCATATTGCTGCTCAAACTCGGTACGTCTGCGAATCTCTGCCGCAATCCGCTCAGCTCGTCGTGCATCAATTTGAGAGCGAGCATCTCGAGTTGCATTGATCGTGGCGCGAAGGCCTTCAGTGACGCGGTGACGGCTGTCGCCTAGACGCTCCCCGCGCCGGCCTCCTGCTCCTATCTTGAGACAGACAGCCCTACTAACACACGGTTCCTCGAGTCACAGAACAGTGTCGTTTTCAGAGGCTTGGGGAGCCGGCCGGCCGGATCCTTTAATTAAGATACGATACGATACGATACGATACCATACGATACGATACGATCTAGCTAGTAGGCGATCTTGTGTACGTGTTGGTCATTTGGACGGATCTGGAGACGTCGTACGTAGAGGCCGGCCGGGAAGAATGCTGATTTCCCGATATCGATCGAGCACCGCCGTTCGCCGTGGTCCTCGGTGGACGGCCCCGGCGGCGACACAGGTGGCCGGGACGCTGGGGTTTTCTTGGGCTGTGTTGGGCCACGGCGTGCGTACCCCGTGTGAATAAGGCCCGAGCCCAAGAAAATAAGGCCCAAGTTTCTCTGCTACCGCGCGACATGGCCCACTGCAGTACAGACGCCAGATCGATCGATTCGGCGCGCGACGATGGAACCGGGGCCGATCCATCTCCTCGCACCGCCCGCCGCCGAGCGAGCGAGGTGAGGCGCGCGGCTGATGGATGGATCGGAGTCGGAGCTCTACAAGGACGAGGAGACCGGCCACGGCACCGTCGGGGCCGGGGCGTCGCTCGCGACCCGGTGGCGACGGCAGCCCGTTCAACGACAATGTGCGACGTTACTTGTGCTGCTTGGAAGTCCACTTGATTATGACTTTTCCATTTGTTTCTAAAAATAGCGGCAGAACTAAATTTGTTCAACCTCCGAGTTAACACCCGGCTATTTCTCGCTGCTCTTTTTAATCATTTTTTTAAACCAATAAGAGCTTGAGGCTTTAACATGTCAGACCTCATACAAAATTCTGAGTGAAAAGGGGTATATAAATGAGCCTGAAAAATGATTGAAAAACTTCGACTGAAATATTTTGGAACAAAAACAGCCAGAAAAAATAGTCATTTCTGTTGCCATTGGGCCAAAAGTTAGCCCAACCAACAATTCGAGCCCAAGAAGTGACATAAAAAAAAGGTGCATCGCCTGCTCTGGCCGAACGCTACCCGCCGCAAAAGAAGTTCACGACAAAACTCAGACTCAATGACCAATTCGCAAACTAAACGACCAAGAGGCAAAAAGAAAAGTGTTATAGCCTCCAAAATATAACATATCTGAATCATTAGCTGTTGATTTTCATGTTGCTACAACTGAGCTTGAAGCAAGAGTCAGTAAGTTCACTTGAATAAAGCTTGCAAAAAAGTTTTCGGTTGGGTTTTGTCCTCTTTACTTTATCCAAAGAAATTATTTATATTTGTTGGTCCAACCAAAGAAATATGGTATAGTGACAATTGTATTATAAAAAAGTGTTTTATGATCCTACATAAGAATATTTATTTGTAGTGGTAATTTTTTTTGCCAAATTTCTTGTGCGACTCTTACTTTGCTGCTGTTGAGATTGTTATATGTTGAATGGATAGTGAAGCATTTTAAGAAATGGTTTCTATTTGCACGACGGTTTGCCCCTCCCACATCTAAAATATTGATTTCCAGAGGGTACTGATTTTTCCAGAAAAATCATTTCTAAGTGCGGACTGATTGCTACAGTGCGCTCATCTTTGTTGGACCGGTGGAACTATTCACCCTAAAAAGAAAACCGGATTTTTATAGTGATGTTAGTAGCGGTTGGAACTTGGAACAATGAGCAAGCATTCTTATTTATTAGAACAAGACCGCCCTCACCATTTCAACCGATTGCTGCCAATGACATATTCCTGCCATGGGAGAAGACTTTGGGTTTACATTTGCAATTAGCTAGCAACTCCTTACGACTGAGCAAATCCACCTACCATGATTTAGTATAAATCTAAAATCTCTATTAATTCTTCTACACTGCATGTAGTGCTATAAATAACAACGCAGACCAATGCAAGAAGAAGCAAAGAGAAGCCTACTCCAACGGGCGTAGCCAAGCAAAGAGACCAGCGCTCTCCATGTCGTCGTCGCTGATGCTTCGAGGCATAGCCAAACGGTGGCGCGAGCTCCATGGCAAGGACTCATGGAAGGGCCTCCTGGACCCTCTCGACATCGACCTCCGAAAATCCATCATCTCCTACGGCGAGCTCGCGCAGGCCACCTACGACGCGTTCAACCGTGAGAAGCGCTCGCCGCACGCCGGCGCGTGCCTCTACGGCCGCGCCGACCTGCTGGCCAGCTCCGGCGTCGCCGCCGCCGGCAACTACGCCGTCACCAAGTTCATCTACGCCACGTCGGCGCTGCCAGTGCCCGACGCGTTCCTCTTCCTGCCGCCGCCGGCGCTCAAGGACGCGTGGTGCCGGGAGTCCAACTGGATCGGGTACGTCGCCGTCGCCACCGACGAGGGCGCGGCGGCGCTCGGGCGGCGCGACGTCGTCGTGGCGTGGCGAGGCACGATAAAGAACCTGGAGTGGGTGAACGACCTGGACTTCACCAAGGTGTCGGCGGCGCCGGTGCTGGGCTCCGCGGCGGCGGCGAACCCGGATGCCAAGGTGCACAGGGGCTTCCTGTCCGTGTACACGTCCAGCAACGCCAACTCCAAGTTCAGCAAGACCAGCGCCAGAGATCAGGCAAGGAATTGAAACATGCATCTCACTAATAATTCATACTGCGCTTATTATTACCAGAATAATATTCATCTTTGTTTTAAACCGTTGGGTTATGTTCAACTTGAAGTCAGAGATTTTGGAGAAATGGGACATTCTTAAAAGTTGGAATAGATTCGTGCATCTAAATGAAGTGAAGCTAGCTAGAATGATTGCTAGGTTGTTAGACTCCAACTGCGAATTGAAAAACTCTCAAAAATTCTCTTATATGTGCCGGAGGAAAATTAAAAAAAAAATTGGGAGAAACGAATTCAGGAACTTGAGAAGCCAAGAGCATTTGTCCTGATCTATCTGCTATTCTGCTGCATTGGGTTCTTCATGCTTAGTTTTCTCTTTTGGCAGGGATGTTCTTCATGCTTAGCTAGAAATCTTTTATGTATCCCAATTCTTTTTGCTGACCATTGTTTCTAACAACAATGCCGCATGTATATATGTAGCAGTTACCTATCGAAATTTATATGACGGGCGCGTCTAGGTGGTCAACGCCGAATACACAATGTATATGATTAAATTTATTGAAGTCTATATATCTAATTGCAAATTAGTATAGTTCTGTCCAATTCGTGCTGGTCAATACCAGGTTTGGCCAGCATGAATACACACAGGAATATATCCAGATGAGCTGTCAAAAATATATGGCAACTACTTAATTATCATTTGATTCCCACAACTACCTATTCATTAACATAAACCGATATAAAATATGACGTCTCTCATTCGATGATCACAAGGAAAAAATATGTCGTTATGTATTCGGAGGCAGGCCTAATACACCTTTGAGTCTTTATTTGACAATATCGATCAGTTAGTGTTTAGTTTTCTTCAAGTATCCAGACCTTAATTAAGAGCTAATATAATGCTTATATTGTTTATCATCATCCACTAGGATATATAGTTGTTGGATTCATGAAAGTGAAACTTTTTTTTTGCGGAAACATGTAGTTATACTATATAGATGACGTATTGAAAAATAACATAATTAGCAACTCGAAGAACATGAGCCAAAAAAAAAACTCTTGAAGTGTACCTAGCAACCGTTAATTTGATTTGAGAACACTGTATTATTTTTCCTTTCTTATGGACGACCATGGCAAACTCCGAGACCATACACACGCTCAAACTATATGTACCAATTGCATAACATTAGACCAATGTCGTTCAAACTTGCCCACTCCATATATATAATTTAACTTGTATTATATTGCACAGCCTCGCGTAAGATCAAGTCACACAAGAAACATGAACTATTATACATTAACATGGTTTGAGATACACACACGGTTTGAGATACTTGCTTGGTGCCAGCTGAAGTCTCCATCAGTTAGCAGTTTCTATGTGCTTCAGCTAATTAAGTAAATGTTTGATCATATACTGATGCTTGAACTAGTCAGATCACATGTTAATGTATAATAGTTGATGTTTCTTGTATAATAGAAACATGAACTATCTTACAAAGCCATTAGGTATCCATTGACCATATATATTAGCTACTCACTCCAGTCTTTGCTTGACGTTTTCATACCAGCTTGAAATAAATTAAGGAAAGAACATGTATAATTATTTGTCCCTATCATCCACTGTATGCAAAGCCTCGGAGCGTTTCAAAGTAGTGGTGCATGCGCACGCTAGCTGAAAATGGATCAACCACAAAATACCAGTATATTCCTTCAAAGTTCAAACCATAAGCTCTACTCCGTATGGCGGCGAAATGATTAACGTCAAAAAAATTCGTCCACTTCTATTTCCACCCCAAAGTTGATTAGTAGTACATACAACAACTAACAACCAGCAAATGTCCAAATCAATATATATCCTATTAATCAACCATAACGTATCATGCATGCAGGTCCTTGAGGAGGTGAGGAGGCTGATGGCGTTGTACAAGGACGAGGCAACCAGCATCACAACCACCGGGCACAGCCTCGGCGCGTCGCTCGCGACCCTGAACGCCGCCGACATCGCCGCCAACGGCCTGAACGCCGCCGCCGCCGGCTCCTCCCAGCCGCCGTGCCCGGTGACGGCGATCGTGTTCGCGAGCCCGCGCGTGGGCAACCACTCCTTCAAGCTGGCCCTCGCCTCCCTCCGCGACCTCAAGGCCCTCCATGTCAAGAACACCAACGACCTCGTGCACACGTACCCGCACATAGGGTACGAGGACGTGGCCGTGCCGCTGCCCATCGCCACCGGCCGGTCGCCGTACCTGCGCCACCCGGGCACGCTGCAGGCGCTGCACAACCTCGAGTGCTACCTGCACGGCGTCGCCGGCGAGCAGGGCGCCGCCGGCGGGTTCAGGCTGGAGGTTGACCGGGATGTGGCGCTGGTGAACAAGGGGGGTGATGCGCTCAGGGATGAGTACCCGGTGCCGGCGGAGTGGCGGGTGGCGAAGAACAAGGGCATGGTGAAGGGCGCCGACGGGCACTGGACGCTCAAGGACTTCGAGGAAATTTAGTTATTTAAGCAAGTCTAAGACGATTTTCTTTAATATATTATCGATGATCCGAAAGTCAAAACTGCTGTTTCTCTGCTGCATTACAGTTCGTTTTATATGTACTCCGTATGTGTGAGCTGCAGTATGTAATATATATTCCTTGAAGCCTTGAGGAAAATTAAACATCCGTGTGTGATCTTCTGCATGCCTGGCCGGGCCCTGCCTTTTTCGATAGAGAATACTCTTCAATATCACTCCCTTTCTTGTGATTTGTTTGATGTTAACTTTTCGATGTTCACAGTTTCCAAAGATGCCACGAGCCGGCGACACTGAACACCATGCATGTACCCGTGACCCGTGGCCAATTGCCTGATTCCATACATTAGTGTCACGTCCATGCAACAATGATCTGATATTTCAATAAAAAATCCCATCATCTAAATAGTTGCTCATTTTGCACGGTGACTGAGTAACTGGTACTACCAAATAATTATGGGTCGTCAGGAAGTATAGGCCACATTTAGTTGGATTGTCAATTTTAGCTCTGGCAATCGACATCGAAATTCACTTAGGCTTCGTTTGGATGTTGGCATTGAAACTGAGGAATTGCATTGGACTAGCAATACCAAAGCTGGGTGGAAATGGAAATGGCTTTCAATGCCAATGCTGTTGTTTGGATGCATCTGCAATTGATAGTTAGAATCAAGGGTATCAGTCAATTCCAATTCCCGTTTGGATGCACAAATGTTGAATTGTATAATTGGACAATTCACATTGGTTGTACAATTATGCAAATGTATTTTTCATAACTTGTGCATATATTGGTATGGTTTCAAATACACATTGTAATAAAATATAAATACAATATATATGTTCTGAAAAATAGTATGAATAAGCCAAAAATCATAAAAACAGCAGGAATATATTAGAAAAAATCATAAAAACTGTGTGAGTGGCTAATTGATTGATAGATATATTCGATTTTGAGCAAGTATGCGATCTGTTGATCCACTAATCTATCAAGAGATGCGGATTTTGCTAATCATGCGAAAAAACAACACTAGTTGCTCACGTCACTTATCAATTGTGATACTGTAATCCAAGCTCAATTCAATCCCTCTCAAAGCTCTTCTAAGTGCACAAACCTACAACAAACCGGAGAAAATTTACCATCACCCACCGATCCAAGCAATGCTGCCGCCATCGCCCGTGCTAGCTCTTCCAGGCGTAGATCAGCAGCGAGAACCCATCGTCGTGCTGCATCTCGGCGTCCTCGGGGCTGGCCCAACGTCGACCCGCTGGCCCACGATGCCACGGACGCCGACGACGACGAGCTCTCCTTGGCGAGCCTCCGCGCCCGTCCCTTCCTCCGCCGCTGCCCGTTGCTGCCCGAGGAGGGCTCGGGGGAGCCGGAGCCTGGGAACCGCGCACGCGAGAGGAGCCAGGTCAATGAGGCGGTCGCCGGCGCGGAACCAGAGGAGCCAGGGAAGGATGCGGAGGAGAGAGGGAGAGCGCGCCGCCGCACACCCGAGGTACCCCACAGCGGCGGATCGGAAGCGCGCGGACGCGGCAGGACATGGCGCCCTAGGTTCGATCTGTTCGGACGGAGGTTTTGGGAGGCGTACCTGGCAGCCACGGGGAGCCGAGCGGGCACGGGGATGAGGGCGGCCGGCGGCGGAGGTGGCCTCCGTCGTCGCCAAGTCTCCCGCCGGCCGCCCAGTCTCTGCCTTTCTTTTTTTTCGCGAGTGAAGCGTTACAGGGGTGGCGGCCGATTCAGAGCAATACGGAGGTGCGGGGGTCTGAATCGTGGGCGGGCTGGCGCCAGTGCTCTTCAATATCTCGTGGCATTCGTTATCAATTCCGTCCACCAATGTCTAGCTCTTCCAAACAGCTGAATTGAGGGCTGGCTAATGCTAATACCAATTCCTACCCCTCAATATCTACTTCCAAACGGGGGCTTAGATTGACAAGCAAGGTTAGTACGTGTGGTACTTGCTTGATTTATCATAGCATATGTCTCTTTCTGTTTATGATAATATTTTCATTAGATATGTTGACGTCATGATGGATTTATATCTCCCAAAGAAAATAATCTCTCTCCCCCTCTCCCTTAACAATAAATTTAATACTTAACTGTTGAACTATCGCGTGGTAATAGTTGGAGCTTGCAAAATTTCTCTGCCTGATATGTGACTGCCCTAGAAACCGATAAGGCAATAACCACCACCAACCTATATAGCTTCGATCGGTACTTTCTTTCACTTCCATTTTTTCAATCCTTGCCTACGGCATATATCCATGGTAAATTTGAAATTGATCTTGACAATGACATGTCATCTAAAGCTTAACATGAAAATGTGAGATGCTCAAGAGTGTGATAGATGCACAAAATTTTCAACTGACAATGACATATACCAACTAAAATTTAACTCGAAAGTGGTGATATGTTCAAGCGGCACATGTCCAAAAATTAACTTGAAACCAGCTAAGTCCCGATATGAACCTGCTAACAACTCATCATTCTAATATGAAGACAATGGAGGCAGAAGGATTACTTATCCGGTTCTCTTATTAACAAGAGCATAGACCAATTGAAATGTACCATGATCCAATCGAAAAGAAAAGAAAAGTAAAAAAAAGGGTATGATCTAGGACTTTAGGTTACTTAACGATCATACCAAGACTAACCAGATAAAGTCCTGAGCCAAGCAATAGCTAGCTAGCTTAAGCTACGGTGACTACCAAGGCTAACCGATCATATATTAACCAGCTGCACCAACAATTGGATCCACGACGTCATGGCCGGTATGTTTCGAGGCATAGCCAAAAGGTGGCGCGAGCTCCACGGCAAGGATTCATGGAAGGGCCTCCTTGATCCACTCGACATCGATCTCTGCAAGTTCACCATCTCCTACGGCGAGCTCGCGCAGGCCACCTACGACGGCTTCAATCGGGAGAGAGGCGCTCGCCGCACGCCGGCGCCTGCCTGCACGGCCGCTCCGACCTGCTGCCCGGCCAGCTCCGGCGCGTCCGCCGCCGCGGACTACGCCGTCGTCGATCACCAAAGTTCGTGTACGCCACGTCGGCGCTGCCGGTGCCCGACGCGTTCCTGCTCCAGCCGCTGCCGGCGATCAGGGATGTGTGGTGCCGGGAGTCCAACTGGATTGGGATCGGGTACGTCGCCGTGGCCACCGACGAGGGCGCGGCGGCGCAACGTGGTCGCGGCGTGGCGAGGGACCTTGAGGAACCTGGAGTGGGTCAACGACTTTGACTTCACGCCGGTGTCGGCGGCGGCCGGCGCCGGTGCTGGGCTCGGCGGCGGCCGCGCACCCGCTCGCCATGGCGCATATATAGGGGCTTCCTGTCGGTGTACAGGTTCAGCAACAACGCAAAATCCAAGTTTAATAAGTCCAGCGCCAGAGACCTGGCAAGTCAGTACTCAGTACTATATTCAATTGATCAATTCTTACTGCACGTACTCGATCATCAACGTATCAACGCATCAACGCATGATGAACTCACATGTGCGTATTCTTGTTCTCTCTTATCAACGGCGCTGTATTATATATGTACGCAGTTACTGATAGAAATTCATCAGGACTTGTCAAGCTAATATTGGTGAGATGACTAAGACATTTAGACATGCATTTTACTGTATTTTAGACAATGCACATATAATTAATTTATTATAATTGTATATGTCTCTATCCCAATGTAAATGAGTACGACCATTGCGTCTAATAATCCGTGCTGGCTAATTAACAAACAGGGTTTGATCGTGAATTCTACATTTAGTACTAGCTTATCCAGATCGGCATATATACATGAAAGCGGCCGGCCTCAGCACCCAATAATTCATATGCTATTTGGTTTCTCACAAGTCACAACTACTTAGTTTAGTTGTTGTTGCTAAAAAAAAGGCAGAAGCTTGCCAATTATGTTGTAATATATTCAGAAGCATACCTAGTACGCCTTTGACAATCTGAGTTAGCGATTAGCGAATCATTGATTTTTCAACTATTCAACCGTCAACAAATAATGATAATCATGTATCTAGCTACCCACTCTCTCACATAGTTTTTTTAGATCAAAGAAAGAATTATATTGTATCAAAGTCGAGTACATCATCAAGTTACAAGCACTCTCAATGTACTCACACTCTAAGCAGCTCCAAATCTTAATTCCAAACCTGTATAAAAAAGCAACTAAAAGGCCGCACAGGCATACGCTCAGCAAACAGGCTGAGAACAATTGGATTACTATATAAAGAATGCAATAGCACAGTAGAAGAGCATAATATAATAGCCAAAGAAACAACTGAAGTCCACCTATAGCCAACCACTAATATTTCATACTTAAATTGTGTTGTGGATAACCATGTGGGGATACCAATCAAGACCATGTCCTCCCAACCGCCTGCAGAATAATTTGAACCAGTATTGCCTCAGACCATGTTGTTCAAACTCTGTCGCGCACGATAGAATCTGAACTAATATTGTAGATATTCCTAAGATCAAGACGATCACGCCACAAATGTGAGCTACTATATATAAACCACTGTATTATGGGCCACAGACCCACAGTTGAAGTGGTAGACCACTTCAGTTCATATAACGAAACTCAAATATCTCTTCCACTTGATGTTTTTCTTTTGCAGTGATGAAAATGGCTCCATCTCTCAAATGCCAAAATATGTCTTGAAATCTTCTTATGCTCCACGTTGCCAACAATGATATTCTCCATTTGAAAGTCCTTATCACGAGCATTACTGTGATACATATGCGTCTGTTGGAAATTTATTGCCACACCCAAGATACATATGCGTCCGCAAGATAGTTAATTAATACGGCTATTTCTATTTGCAACATGTCATATGCAATAAGTCGCATGTGGTGACTTCATCGCTCTAGGATATGTACCAACGTGCAAGTTAAATGGAAATAAATAAGATGCCATCTGTGTGTCAGCAACATGTGGCCCTTGGTCCCAATGAATTACAGTCCTTTTTTTCGGTTCATATACATCTTTGCGGTGCTCTAGGTATGATTTTCTCTGTGTAAGCATGCATCATCATCATAAATTATAGAAAAATATATTAACATTTACAATATCAAATAAATACACAACCAACATATATTACATTGATGTTGTAGATATTTTTTGTATTTTTCATAAATAAGATATAAAAACCATTTGTGCAGAAACGATCGAAGCTAGAGAAGTTTGATTTGCGACAGAGCTAGAATGACTTATAATTTGGCAAGAGAGAGTATTAAAGAAGGTGGTTACATCTATTTGTTAAATTTACTTGAGAATAACACGCATGCAATCTTATTGTGACATTGGGTCCCTATTTTAAAATGAGAAGTTAGATATATATATATATATATATATATATATATATATATATATATATATAAAGGTGCGGTTCGACTTTGAACACAATGTTAGTTTCTTTATATCAAGATTTATGCCCATGTCGTATAGTAAACAAAATTTTCATATCGGGTGTGTACACAAATTGAAGTGTGGAACTTGGGACCAGAGCGCACAGCTCATCATCTTTGCTGTGTGCAATATATTCAAGCAGATAAGACTGGTTCCCACAACTAGGCCCCGGCTGCCCATTAATACTGAAAAAAAATGTCAAGTCCACATTGCAAGCTGTCATGTCATCAATAAATGTATATAATGTCATTTTTGATATATAGCATATCTTCAACAATACACATATATATACCTGCTATCTGTAGGTTGCATTGTATATACCACGTTATATATAGATGACAATATAAAGAACATTTACAAATACTGTAACGTGTAACCTACTAGACCATCAATATACGCTCTTTCGTGGGCTAGTAGAATTTTAAGAGACATACCTATAAGAAGTTTTATGGATAAATTTGGGGGCATAGCTAAAAGCAAAGTTGATCATCTCTCTCCGCTGGTAGATAAACGCCCATTAGTCCCGGTTTTCCAACTGATTCTAAAACTGGGACTACTTTAGTCCCGGTTGGACTTTGTATTCCAAAAAAAATACAGGCGCACCTAGAAGAGCTTTCGCGTGGAAATGCATGTGTGTGATGCATGAGACTCAAACCCAGGACCTCTCGCCGCACTTTCTTACCATCTCACCTACAGAGCACATGTGACGCAATCCTAGATGCTTTTGTTTTAAACTCGTCCTAAGTTAGCCTAGGAACCAAACGCGTTCTAAGTTTGATGAGCTCCAACACAATCTATTGGCTAAATAATAGTAGTCCTGATCCTGTCATTGCTGCACATATATATACATACGTGAATGTACATTACTCTGCCAGATAAGAGAGGTCCAACGCAAATGAAGACGAAAATTGTGAGGCCGGAGGCCCAGGCCACGCATGCACAGTACAGTTATAAGATAGCATGCATGACCATATTGTATTTGTTCACCGTGTTTCAGTCTGGCTGAGGATTGAGAATTTGGCACAGAGGAGGAATATGAACTTCAGTGCAAACCAAACAAATCCCCCGTTTCTCTATTTTCTTGCACTGGTATTCAATTATTTGTCCAACACTGAACTTTTCTTGCACTGATGATGAAACCGAACCGAAGTTGTCGACGACACCGATTCCCCAGCTCTACAAGACACCATACTCCGTATATCCAAACAGTTAATGTTATTAGCAATAATGCTTCTCGTGTTTCACATGGTGGTAGTACATAGCTACTAGCTTAGTGGTTCGGACAGCGACCTCTGATAGATCCGCAATAATGCTACTAGATATGCTAGTGTGAGACCCACGGTTTCTCGATCTATCCTGATGAGAAGTGAGAGACTGAGAGGATGGAAAATTACTAGCAAAAGCCATTCATTAATCAAGTGAACCGTGCACCGACAGTATGTAGTAATTCGTTTATGGGCACAGGCGGCTCTTGCAGGTTACACGCCTCATGATCTGTACTGCGTGCAAATTAGGTAGTAGCTTGGGTTAAGGAATTTATTGGCGCGTATTCAAGTTCAAGTTAAACGAGTTTAAAATTAACAGAATTTTAAGAGGGAATGCCTCATATGTATACTTGTAAATATATCAACCTCAACTGCTAGGAAAACCTCAGCTGCTGCTGGTACAACGTCTTTACGTTGAGAAGTACTAGGGTTTAAGGGCGCCGGAAGAACATAACAGTCGATGTAGTAAATGTGAAGAATTACACAGACTGATTGTATTTGTGTGATAAAGTCTGCTGGATGTAAAAAAACAAAAAAAATCCTATAAATGCCGATAAATAAATCAACATTTCCCATTTTTGTGAGGTTTTATATCAATTTTCATTTTGGTCGACTTCAAAGTAAATGTCATCAATAATTCCATCTGTCATGAATTAATTATACTGCAATATCCTTCTCATCAATGCATGGAAAGCCAAAACAAATAGTAGAACTAGGATTTCAGGGCAATATTTGGTCACTGTGCCATGACAATTTCGTAAGTGCTGGTGCACAGTGCACTGATGTGCTGCTGCCTGCTCTGAACCGCTAATTAGCTGAAGTGATAATTACATTGCTAAGCATCGGTGGACTGACGATAATCTAGATTTTGAAGCTGGCTAGACGACATTAGGGATCGGATCAGATCAAATTAAGTTGAGAGCAGCAATATGTACAACAGAAAAATAACTTAAAATTGCGTACGTGTACATCAATGATTGCATGGTCGATGAGCGAGACGACAACGACCCAGCTCGGTGCATTATTTGGGGATGTAAAATCACGTGCCAAAGATTTATGATACTGTTCAGTTTCGACACACGTCACTGATCTGAGAGCCCCAATCATGATGGGAGAGAACGATACAGATACACATACGAAGGGAGCCACACGGAGATCGAAGCTACAGAGGCGGCCTCCTGATTGCTATAAGTACACACCAAGCTAAGCAGCCAACACAGATCAGAGCACTAAACCTAGCTCGTAAGCCAGAGCAAAGGCAGCAAGCTAATAAGCGTAGCAGCTGGTAGCCGGCCATGGCGTCGACCGGAACTGATAATGGAAGCATCGCCAAGAGGTGGCGCGAGCTCCATGGCAAGGACTCATGGAAGGGCCTCCTTGACCCTCTCGACCTCGACCTCCGCAAGTCCATCATCTCCTACGGCGAGCTCGCCGAGGCCACCTACGACGGCTTCAACACGGAGCGCCGCTCGCCGTACGCCGGCGCGTGCATGTACGGCTACGACGACCTGCTGGCCAAGTCCGGCGTCGCCGCCGCCGGCCACTACAAGGTGACCAAGTTCATCTACGCCACGTCGGGCCTGCCCCTCCCCGACGCGTTCCTGCTCCTGCCGCTGCCGGCGCTCAAGGACGTGTGGTCCCGGGAGTCCAACTTCATGGGCTACGTCGCCGTCGCCACCGACGAGGGCGTGGCGGCGCTGGGGCGGCGCGACATCGTCGTGGCGTGGCGCGGCACGGTGCAGACCATGGAGTGGGTCAACGACCTCAGCTTCACCCCCATCCCCGCCGGCCACGTCCTGGGCGCCGCCGCGCGCGCGCACCCGCTCGCCGTCATGCACGCCGGCTTCGCCTCCATCTACACCTCCAGCAACGCCAAGTCCAAGTTCAACCAGAGCAGCGCCCGGGACCAGGTCATCGAGGAGGTGAGGCGGCTGGTGGAGCTCCACAAGGACGAGGAGACCAGCATCACCGTCACCGGCCACAGCCTCGGCGCGGCGCTCGCCACGCTGAACGCCCTCGACATCGTCGCCGCCGGCGCGAACGCGCCGCCGGCCGGGTCGTCCCAGCCGCCGTGCCCGGTGACGGCGATCGTGTTCGCGTGCCCGCACGTCGGCGACCGCTTCTTCAGGGCCGCGTTCCACTCGTTCAAGGACCTGAGGTCCCTGCACGTCAAGAACTTCGGCGACGTCGTGCCCATCTACCCGCCGCTGGGGTACGTGGACGTGGCGGTGACGCTGCCCATCGACACGGGGCGGTCGCCGTACCTCAAGTGGCCGGGCACGGTGCTGACGCTGCACAACCTCGAGTGCTACCTGCACGGCGTCGCCGGCGAGCAGGGCAGCGGCGGCGGCGGGGAGTTCAAGCTGGAGGTGGAGCGCGACGTCGCGCTGGTGAACAAGGGGGTTGACGCGCTCAAGGATGAGTACCCGGTGCCGGCGGCGTGGTGGGTTGTGCAGCACAAGGGCATGGTCAAGAACGAGGAAGGGAAGTGGAAGCTCAAGGACTTCGAGAACTTCTGATCTCGATCTAGTCAGGCCAAAACTTGCGCCTACGCCATACGTATGGTCGCCGTATGCCAGCTCTATGCATGTTTTTTTTTTTCTATTTATCGTGATACCGGATTATAAATCTCGAATTTCTTATGAATAAAGATATGTTAAATATCTGATGTATGACTTTCTGGTGGATTTAACTTGTATGCTACATCTTTTGCATACTAATACAATGGTTTACGCCGGCTACTAGCATTGCCTGCCGTAGTCACCTTATTTTTTCAAAAAAAAAACTTTCTGGTGTATTAATTTGTCTTCCCAGGATAAAAGCGGACTTCATAGTGATTCTCAAAGATGCTTCTGAATAATTGCTTTTAACACTGTTACTAAAACTATTCTCCCCGGCACCAAAAGGGGGACTTCAGTGACGCGCATTCAGTGACAGCAGTAGGAACTTGTTCCGTGTAGGTATGGACCTCAGATCACTGCAACATTTATTTGCCAATGGGGTCCAAAGCCTGATGCATGTACCACACGGGTCTCACTTGTTAATTGTACATGGGACCAAACCACCAAAACCTGATGTGTCACGTACTGCAACATTCAATATACGGGTCGCTGCAATAGATCATTTTGCCCGTCGGTGGACAATGGGATGAGAATATGAGAGAGATAAGAGGGGGAGGATTAGAGAAGTGAATAGGGCTGATACATTGGTCCCACATATAGGGCCTATGTCATCCTATACTGTTAGTATGCCACGCAGGCCGATTTAACATAAGTTTGTGGTGGACCTAAATGATCTACACTGACAAATGACCTTTAAAATATTGTTTGGACAACCTATAAGCTAGGAAACTAAATAATGCGGGCTCAACCTCAGATTAGCAGCCAGTGTTTGGAGGATGGATGAGCACACTAAAGAATGGAGGAGGTTTAGAAAGGACAGGCTAGCATAGAGATACCATATAACTTCATTTTGAAAACATTTAATTAGATACACTAAAACTTTCTGAAAAATTCTGAGAAATCCAAACAAATTTGTACTACAAAAACGTTGTTGATTCCTATTGAAAAAATCTTTCATTTTTGAACTGTTTTTTTATTTCAACAAACTTCAATTACCAAACGATACTAAAAAACGATTTGCAGGAGTGCTTTGTATTTTTTTCCCCAGGAGTGGACGAAAAGATGAATATTAAGTTCCAATTATTTCTTTCCGGCCAGTTATCTCAACTGAATGCATGATGAATCCCTATCCTGATTGTTGGCCGATCAGACTCGTCATCTTCAATGCACCAACATGCAAGCTTTTCTGTCACTGGATATGGACGAGACTCAACGTTTCGACCTCCAATGCCAAGACTTGAAATAAACATACCTCCAATGCCAAGATTACTTCAATCTGTCACTGGAAGCTCATATATATGTCACATGCTCATAATCCTCTTCTAGTTAAATATTTTTTTTCGCGACCGTGCCTAAGCACGTTTTTCATTAAGAGGAAAGCAATGTATCATGATTACATCCGGAACCATGCAGAGGATGGCCCGGCATACGAATAAAAGAGAAGATTACATAGGCAACCCATTAGCGACCGAGCCGACCTGTGTCCACTGTAGTGCGTCTGTCAATGGACGATAGCCCGCAGCAAGCCAGGACCGCCCCTCCTCTACAATGAACCACATGAGTTCCATGTTGGTTCTTTCTTTACCCTCAAAGACACGATTGTTTCTCTCCTTCCAAAGCATCCACGAGATGAGAATAACTAGGGAGTCAAAAGTTTTTCGAGAAGATTTTTCAATCCGTTTTCTGGCATCAAGCCACCAATCCACAAAGCTCAATTGGTCGTCTGGCGAGAGGATTCCCCAACCGAGCTTCTGAAAGAAGGAGAACCATGTGACCTTGCTGTAGGAGCAGTGGACAAGAAGATGGGAAATAGTTTCAGGTTCTTGTAGGCAGAAGGAGCAGAGATCTGAATTTTGTAGACCACGCTTCCTTCTAGTGAAATATTCTGATTTGAGTATGCACTTATGTATATAAATAGTTTCCAAAATAGAACAGGTACATATTTTCACATCTAATGGAGATGTATCATACTATCATAGATATTTGTACATGGACATTTCTTAGTACTTCTACATTACAATAACATGAGAAGCAAGACGCACTTAGCAATAATATGCAGTACTTCTACATTACTCCCATATCGGCATCAACATGCATCGCAATTGGCTGGCTAGGTGCTTTGGTTTTGTTCTTAACAGGAAGAAAGGGGAAACGGAATGGTGGACACACTATCGCTAGCGCTATCTCCATTGTAATTTGGCGATCAAATTAAAGACCGTAAAGCTCAGACCTCATCCCTACTTCCATGATCAACCACGGCCAAGAACAGAAGAAGGCAACCCGAACCGGATGGCAAGCTGAGGCACGCGCGCGGCGGCGGCACGGAATAAAGGCTCGCGCAGGCAGCGCGGCGGCGTTACTTCTCTGCAAAACACCTTCCTTCCTGTCTCCTCTCCCGTACACGGTACGCCGGCCGGCGCTTCCCCATTCCGTCCGGCGACGGCGAGCACCTGTGTGATGATCGAGCTACCCCGCACACGGCCGGCCGCCTTTGTCCCGCTCTCGACAGGACGTAGGTTTAGAGCGCGCGTGCAGCAGCGAGGAGAGCCGATTCCGGCGGCCGGGCGGCGGAGCTCCGGGCATGTCCTCCGGCGAGCGGCGTGATGGATTGGTGGTGGTCTGGTGGACGCACCGGTCAGACTCGAGTCTGACGAGGAAGAGGCTGAATGAGCCGATCTGGACCGCACATGCTCGATCGGACGGCTCGCAGGCCCCAAGGTGGACGGTATTTGAAATACCGACCACCCCCGGTCGGTATCTGAAACACCGTCCACCCCGCGGGGCCGTCTCCGCCGCACGCCGTGGCGCGCCAGAGCTCCGGCGAGTCCCGACGAGCCCCGCCTCCCATGTCGTTGCTCCTGGAGACCTTACCGCCACCTCTGCCGCGCGCGCCCGTGCAGTGTTGCCGTGCGCTCCCGGCGCCCCCTCCCTCTCCCCTGTTTCTGCGCCGCCGGCAACGGCAACTGCATGCACGCCCGCCCGCGACGGCCGACGGCGAGCGATCAACATGGATCCGCCGCGCGCACCATCACATGCGATGCGAGGGCGAGGGCGATCCAGCAACAAGAATTCCGGGTGATTCATTTGAAGATTAATGCCCGCCTGAATGCTCGATCGAGTTCGCTACTTGGCTGCTGACCATGCATCAGATCAAAGTCAAAGCTAATCCAATCAACCTCTTGTTCAGCGATCAATCATGACTCGAAGAGCGATCAACCCAAGAAACGTCGTCGCTGTACCAAAGGTAAGCAAACCAAGATCTAAGAGATGCTTACGTTACATATTCAGGTAGTGATGATAGCCATACAGATGTCTTCAGCTTACCGTCGTCAGTTCATAGTAGCAGTGATTTTTATAGTCAGAACGGTTGGTCGTCTTACTATATGATCCATATGCTTTGCTGCTCTGCTGGGGCTACAACTCTCAGAGATCTGGCTACAGAAAGGCGCCTATGTCATCCTACAGTTAGTATGACACGCGGGCCGATTTAACAAAAGTTCTGAAGATTTGGATCTACAGGTAAAATTAATCAGTTTGGGGTCTGTATTTTACAAGGTGGTGGTGGACCTAAATGATCCACTCTAATAAATAGACACCGTCCATGCAATTTACCTTTAAATTGTTTACACATCCTATAAGGAAACCAGATAATGCAGGTTCAACCTCAGATTAGCAGTCGTGTTTGGAGGATGGATGACCACACCAAAGAAATGGAGGTTTAAAAAGGACAGTCTAGTATAGAGATAGCACATAATAACTTCATTTTGAAAACATTTAACCTGAAAAATTCAAATAAATTTGTACTACAAAAACGTTGATTCCTATTGGAAAAAAACTTTCAATTTTTTAAAAACTGTTTTGGATTCCAAACTTTCAATTAGCAAACAACACTAGCTAAAAAACTGATCTGTAGGAGTGCTTTGTCTTTTCCCTAGGAGTGGACGAAAAGTTGAATATTAAGTTCCAATTATCTCAACTGAACGCAAGATGAATATTATTCAAAAGCTTTCACATCGTTCAGAATTGTGGATTCTGTTAATAACCAGTTGTCCTACTAGAATCGCTAGGACCAGAACGGTCACAAAAACACATAAATGTCTGTTTGTTTCATCAAAAGGCAGCATGCAGATTTGCATGCATAGTATAGGATAGGATCGGAGCATATTTTTTTGAAGAAAAGGATCGGAGCATATCAAAGGCAGTATAGCAAGAAAGGCAAACCAAATTTCCTCGAAGTCCTTGAGCGTCCAGTGACCGTCGGCGCCCTTCACCCTAGCTCCACTTGTTCTTCGGCGCCCACCAATTCGCCGGCACAGGGTACTCATCCTTGAGCGCCACGTCGCGGTCAACCTCCAGCTTGAACCCGCCGGCGCCGCCCTGCTCGCCGGCGACGCCTGGCAGCAGGTAGTAGCACTCGAGGTTGTGGAGCGTCTCCGCCGTGCCCGGCGACTTCAGGTACGGCGACCGGCCCGTGTCGATGGGCAGCAGCAGTTCAGCACGCCCACGCCAACGTACGCGAGCGGCGGGAGCACCGCCATATCGATGAGTTGAGGACTTAAACCCGATGAACAAGTTCCACCGTAATAAACTTTACCAACCAAACTATAATTAGTTCGTGCAATTTTTTTATGTATGGACTCTTCTTCTTCCTCCTAATAAGAAACGTGCTAAAAAAATCAACATCCAACATGCAGCGGGACACAGCAAGTATTAATGGCTATAAAAGATGTTTGCATGTCTCCAATAATCTGTAGCAAATCGACGATGCCTTTTTGCTTTCCGTGGGCCGTGGCTGTGGGTACTGCGGATTAGACCAGTGGACAGACAGCCTGAAATCGACAAGGATCTGGGCCAGGAACTGGGCTTCGTAAAGGCCCAAGATCTCAAATTCTCGAATGGGGAATGTGGGATTGGGATGTGATAGACTGACTAGCATGGTTTGAATTTTCACTTGAAAACTACGCATAGACAATCCAAGAAACATAAAATGTCTTTCTCAAAAAAAAATTTAATAGAAACAGAAAATGCTGAGATGAAGATCGTCAATATTTATATATTGCGTCCTCGTCCAAATGTCTTGCTTCTCGAAGAGGAAGGAGCCGCCAACCATGTGAAGGAAAAAAAAAAACATGCATGGTGTGCTTGTTTTCCTAACCCAGGGACCGGAGGTGACAGCAGGCCGGGACTGGAGTGCCCGATTAGTCACGCAGCAACCTACAAAACTAGCCCCAAATAATTGACGTCTTCACGTCGTCCATCCCTAAATGACGGGTGGATCGCATCGCTTTCGTTGACTGCTATCCAGTCTCCCACCCTCTGTCCGCTCCGATCCACGTCGGCACGTCGCCCGTGTCGACAACGAAAGCGTTGACCGCTGACGCTGACGCGCATGCACTGCCTGATACAGTGATACTGTATGATGATATCTGGTTGTGCCTGGTCTGCCTAATTAGCCAACTTGGTCGTCTTTGGCCTTCAGTGTCAAGCTCAAATCAGATTGCTTCCTATAGTGTAGTCCTTGCCAGCTGGTCAGCAAAAGCTGCACGCCGATCGACTCACAAAGTCCATGCATTTGGGTCTACAATTATACGATATAGAGATCGATGTACAGTCTACGTAGAGGGGCACGATTCGACATTAATTGTCACGCACAAGGTTGGGCATGTATATTTATTGTTAATTGTAGTCTGGTGATTGCCAGCTCAAGATAACTAGATAATTAAGCAAGCCATTTTGATACGTACGAATTTGCGTGCATGTTATTAGCTGATCTAGATCGTACGACTAGTATCATCAACACCTGCCGCCATTTGTTCAGTAGAAAGATCAAAAGATTGCACATTAAGCTTGCTGATGATGCATGACTAATTCTGGGTGATCCAGTTTTGAGTGTGTCAAGTGTCATTGGCAAAGCATATACATGAAGCAGAATAATAGGTCATATGCTCTTGGTTGAGAAAAGTTCAAAAACAAAACATCGGTTGGTGAGAATCGAACTACACGTATATGCTAATAGACGCCGTAAGATATGCGGAGTCGTCGCTGCATGGGCGCCGCCAAATGCAAATGCTGGCATCTTCCTGGGCCAGAGAAAGAGTCCATAGTATACCCATGCTGCAGGGCACAGGCGACTCGTCTTCCTGCTCTAGAAGCTATAGCGAAGCTAGTTGACATATCATGTGCTCCGCCGCGCCCGGTCCGTGCGTTGCTCTGCACAGAGCCAAGCTTCGTCGTCGTCTCCACTGGACTGTACTGGACCCATCGCCCTCCATGCCCATCCTGCGCTGCGCCAACAACCAAATATCTTGGTCAACCATGGCTGCTGCGCCAATCGCTCGTCTTCGTCTCCATAGTTTATCAGCAGCGCACGCCCGTGACGCCTATATGTCTATATATGCATGCGAGCTAGCAAAGCAGCAGACAAGCCAACTGGCAGGAGGAGGAAGACGACGACGGCGACATCCACAAACCAACCAATGGCGTCCTCGCCGCCGGCGCTTCTGCTGCTTGTGCTCGCCGCCGCCGCCGCCGCGGCTCCGCAGCTGAGCTCCGCCGTGGACCCCGTGAGCACGTCCTGCGCCAAGAACTTCACGGGCGCGCAGACGCAGGCGAGCATCACCCAGGTGCTCGCGGCGCTCGTCCCGCGCGCCTCCGCCGCCTACTACGCCACGGCCACCGCCGGCGCCGGCGGCTCCGCCATCTGGGGCCTCGCGCAGTGCCGCGGCGACATCCCGGCCTCCGACTGCGCGCTCTGCATCGCCGCCGCGGCGAGGCAGGCGGCGGCGGCGTGCCGGGGCCAGGCCGACGCCAGGGTCTGGTACGACTACTGCTTCCTCCGCTACGACGGCGCCGACTTCATCGGCCTGCCGGACACCGGGTACGCGCTCATCCTCATCAACACCATGAACGCCACCGACCCCGCCGCGTTCGACCGCGCGGAGAGGAAGCTCATGGCGCGCGTGGCGGCGGAGGCCGGCGCCGCCGCCAGCGGCGGGCTGGCGAGGGAGACGGCGAGGTTCGGGTCGGCGACGACCATCTACGGCCTCGGGTGGTGCACCAGGGACATCACCGCCGCCGACTGCGGGCTGTGCGTGGCGCAGGCGGTGGCGGAGCTGCCGAACTACTGCCGGTTCCGGCGAGGGTGCCGCGTGCTCTACAGCAGCTGCATGGCGAGATACGAGACCTACCCGTTCTTCTTCCCCGTCAGCGGCGCCGCCGATGCCTCCTCCCACGACGGCGAGTACGAGAAAGTCATCTTGAACCACCACACCTAGTTTCTAATAATGTCCATGTTTGGTTGATAGCAGTAATAATCGTGATCGATATTTTTGTACAATAAAAGTATTTGGATTCAATAATGCGGATGCTTGCAAAGCATTCGATCACCAACTACTACGTATTACTCTAGAAGTAATTAGTAATTTAAAGGCATGTTTTACATGCATGCAAAAAAAGTTATTTAGAAATAAACTTCATGGGCTTCCCATGGTGCTACATACATTGCTGTTTCCGGTACCCCAGGAAGTGTATCTTCCCATCCTATTCTTCTGTGGCGTGTTTAATCTCCGCCATTCATTTTGGACCCAAAAGACTCACTAATTCAGATGTGGATATAAGAGAAAATTATGTTCAAAAAAAGATATAATAAGAGAAAAAAAATACACAGGCGTGAAGTCGCTAGATAGCCCCATCCGTTATATTATATGGTGCACAACGACGTGTCGCTGAACACAAGCACAACAACTTCCTTTTCCGCACTCGTCGGCGCCCGTATATACCCGTCCAATGCGCCGCGCTATCCAACCAAAACTTGTGTCGCTATATAACGTAGACGCAGTCAAACCTTTTAGAACAATTTGATCACTAATAATGTGTACACAACTACACATATATGATATCATTATCATATAGTAACGGTCGCGAAAAAAATCGTTATCATATAGTATACTTTTTTCGTAAGGAATCTCGGCCATCAAACAAGAGAAAAACAAATACATTAAAAACTGATGGTTAATAAATTAAAATATGTGTTCTTTGTATTCATGATAATCATCTAAAGCTGCAAGTAATCAAACAAATACAACTAAGAACATCATATTAGTCCACTTGAAAAGTTTGTAGTATACTAAAATGTGTCACGATGAAGTGAATGCAAGAGTTGCTACAAACAGACTAAAACGTTGAAGATATGAGCTTCTGGACACCATAAGCACTTAAAAACTAACTTTCAGTGGCCAATATGAAAATTTCTAGAAGTTTTTTGAAAATAGGGCAGGAGCACTGCCATGTCATAAAATTTCTAGAAGTAGAATGTGGGTTGATTCACATCAACATAAGGGGCATATGTGAAAATATCACCAGACTATTGAAAAGGAGGACATGTTGATTTACATAAACGGTGGAGGCTTTTTAGAAGAGGGCAACGCGAGCTGAGGGTGGGTTGATTCAAAGAAAAGTGAGAAATTTCTTTACAAAATAGTGCGATGCACGGAAGAAACCCTCATGCTCTTAATGCATGGCGATACGTTCAACTTTGACCTCTGTGTCAAACTAAACTACGCTCCCAGGCACAGGTCAACAAAAGCCAGTTGACATGATCAAGTGCTTGATTCCCTGCCGAGCACTGCATCGTCGTGTATTTAGTGGAGTACTGGACCCAGGCACACCCAGCTATCCTATACCCATGCTGATGCATGCTGCACTGCGCGCACCAGCCAAGTATATGGTATCTAGCTTGTTACCGCCTATATATGCGTATGCAATTTGTGCAAAAAAATTAGCAAAAGTGGAGAAAGAAATCATCCACATATACATATATATAAATTAATGGCGTCTCCGGCGGTGCTTCTTCTTCTGCTCGCCGCCGCCGCCGCGTCTCCGCAGCTGACCTCGGCCGTGGAACCTGTCGGCACGTACTGCACCAAAAACTTCACGAGCGCGCAGACGCAGGCGAGCATCAGCCAGGTGCTCGCGGCGCTCGTCCCGCGCGCCTCCGCCGCCTACTACGCCACCGCTACCGCCGGCGGCATCGGCGGCGGCTCCGCCATCTGGGGCCTCGCGCAGTGCCGCGGCGACATCCCGGCCTCCGACTGCGCGCTCTGCGTCGCCGCCGCCGCCGGGAAGCTCGCCACGGCGTGCCGTGGCCAGGCGGACGCCAGGGCGTGGTACGACTACTGCTTCATGCGCTACGGCGACGCCAACTTCATCGGCCTGCCGGACACCGGGTACGCGCTCATCCTCATCAACACCATGAACGCCAGCGACCCCTACGAGTTCGACGCCGAGGAGAGGAAGCTCATGGCGCGGGTGGCGGCCGACGCCGGCGGCGGGCTGGCCAGGGAGACGGCGAGGTTCGACTCGACGACGACCATCTACGGGCTCGGGTGGTGCACCAGGGACATCGCCGCCGCCGACTGCGGGCTGTGCGTGGCGCAGGCGGTGGCGGAGCTGCCGAACTACTGCCGGTTCCGGCGAGGGTGCCGCGTGCTCTACAGCAGCTGCATGGCGCGCTACGAGACCTACCCGTTCTTCTTCCCCGTCAGCGGCGGCGCCGCCGCTACCTCGTCCTCCTCCGACGTGTACCAGCAAGTTATATTGAATCACTAGTTGTGCTTGTGCAACAAGCAGCTTACGTGTTTCTTAACCGCAGCAATCGATCAATCGCTATCAGCTACTGTATCAACTGTTGTACACCATTTGGATTCAGTTATCTGCATGCTTGCATTGAATCCACCAAGTAGCTAGCTATAGCTGCTAGCAAACCAACAACCTCAATTTGGAACTTATATGTTTTGCAAAACGCAAATTATTCTGGGAAAAATGCATGATCTTCGAGCTTCGTTAACACATGATGTGCTATACGTGTACTGCTACCTGCTACGCGCCTACGCCGTGGCTAGCTTCTACTGCCGTCCATATACTTCTCTCTACTGGTTGTATGTGTGGCTAAGCGGTTGTTATTATTCTTTTTTTCTAAACAAGAGTGACCATCGATCGTGCTGTTGATTGTGAGTGTTGACACTGCAGACACACAGTGACAATTTTTTGTGCTCACTAGTCAGTAGACCTAACTAGCGCTGCGCTGGTCCATTTTTTTTTTGAATGTAGAGAAAGAAGAAGAGAAAGCCAGTCTCAGTGCAGCGTTTCATCGCATAGTTACCTAGACCAGAAACTAGATAACTGTGCCAAATGAATTTCATGGTGATGAAACTTCTCTCACATCCCATGAAACTCTCCACTCTCTTCTCTGCCACATCAGTATATTAAATGCCATAAAACTCCCACTGAGACTGGCCTGAGGAGGATCAGCCTCCCAAGGCTGCAATCCTGCCTCCACCACTCACAATGTGCCGAAATTAAACTAAAACTAGCTAGCTATAGCAGAATAGCCAGGTTCATAGCCACTCATGGGTGTCGCTTTAGAATGTAGACGACGCAGTCAAAACCTTTCGAAACATTGACCAGTATTCCTGGTGTAGTTCCGAAAAAAAAAATCTCGTCAAATGCCAGCTTAATATATTGGTTTGATGCAGCATATATATGCGGGCAAGAGCATATTGTGTTGTTTCTGTTCAGAAAACAATCTTGCCACAGGAGGAGCACTGGAGGAGGTTAGCGGAATTTGGATATCAGAAAGATCTCAATATATATGAGCTTATGCCCACCCTAACAAAAATAATTTAGGTACGCAATTTTTTTTTGTTATACAACACATCAGTAGAAGTGTGTGAATGATAGATGGTGTCGAGACTCGAGAGTGGTGTAGTGTTGTTGGCCACGACAAGGATGGCCAATCACAAACTTGCACAAGTGCGTTCAATCATCATCATTAACGGAATTCCCCACGATGAATGGTCTATGAGAGATGCCCAAAGGGGCCCCGCCCCCTGTCAACTTCAGTTTTTTTTTAGCACTGTCAACTTCAGTTAATGGATGATGTTAGCAAGCGCATGCTCCTCGAGCCCAAAGTTGGTGGGGATGCAATGAGCCCACGACTATAATGGGCCAATTTGCCGCGCAAATGAATGGATCCCACTTTTGGCCAATACAGATAGGAGGCGTACTGCGTACTGGCGACCCGGAAAACTTTCCGGAAGTTTTTTCATCAACGTGGCTTCCGCTGTATAAAATTCGTGCGAATCAATAAACGAACGAGATTGATGCGGAAGGGTGAGCTGGCTGCAGCCGAGGGGTGCACATGGACAGCTGTCCTATACGGCTGGTAATATGCATGAAGCGGACGAAAAAGATTCCATTCGAATTTGATCTTTGAGTTCATTTTTCTCTCAAATTATAAATCCTTTTCTAAATCCGTTTGAATCATTGTGTTAGTTACAATTTATGCAACAAAAGAAGCTCCAATTTAAACATATTTTGTATTTTTTTAAAAAATCAACATTTACAGTTAACTAGTTCAACATTTTTATTGCGTCGTTTCAACATTTTATATAGTACTGTTAAAATCATTTTTTAAACATATTAATTACTAGGTTTGAAAAATATTGAATCTAATCAACATTAAAAATGTGCTACTTCAACATTTTTTGCATACTCTCTCAACATTGTAATATACCTATTTCAACATTTTTTAGTAAAATGTTGAATTAGTTTTTTAAGTGTTGAACCAATAATTTCGAAATGTTGAATCAGGTTGATAAAAAATATTCAATCTGGTATCACATGGAAGGCCAATAGAATTCCGTGCTAGAAAAAATATTTAAATAATGTTACGTGCGCGGCTTTGTATCTAACAGAATAGAAAAAATATAAATTGTATACGCGTGCACGGGCAACTAACGGAGTAATAGTGTGTTTTTGGCCTTATTGGGCCTCAAAGCCAAGTAACTTATCTAGCGCATAGAAGCTACATAGGAACCCCCCTGGCGACCTGTTGTAGCAGCAGCAAACCCAAACCCAACCGATCCTTCAATCAAAAAAAAAAAGCAAACCCAACCGTGCGGCTGCCTCGCCGCCGGCGATCACCAGCGGCAAGGAGGTCAGATCCCCAGCTCCCTCCCGGCGCGTATATGTCTTCCTGTCTACATCATCAGCCCGTTCTCTCCTCCGCTGTCTCCCTGTGTCCCGTGCCGAGGTAGGGGCAAGCCACCGGACATACCCACCACCACCAGTCGCCGTCGCCCCGCCTCGGTTTGAACCGGCATCACCACTAGATCCGTTCCTGCGACTGCTCAATCGTGCGCTTCTGCTGTTTTCGCCACGCAGCTGACGGTTCGTAGACGCTAATGCCCAAGGGAGGTCGGTGCTATGCGTGTCTGGTTCGTGCAGTCAAGGTGTCTGATGGAATGCCTCTGAGGTGAATGCATAAATTGTTTGCCTGAAATGGCACCCTTTCCTTCACAGATCAGACCAAGTAATTGTGTGATAACTCATCCTCCCCGTCCAGCTGACCTTCTTGCAATGCTGATGTGAAACTTTGGTGTGTTTATCTTTGCCTTTCTATTTAGCTTTACATATGGATTCTGTAGCTTGTCTGTCGGTTAACATGCTGAATGCTATAGATTTCTATGGTTGGGTATTCGCGGCATTCAAATTCTTTATTATTGTATCAGCTTCACTGTAAATGCCAAAAAGGTTTAAAAATACAATTTCATTGTATGAATGAAGGATATTGAAATGAAGCCATGAGGGACCTTAGTAGCTGTACCTGATAACATTTCCTTTTTGATTTTTGAAGGTTAGCTAAGTACAGTGTTGAACTGAACCTCACATAAAGTACAAGAAGTTGTAAAACCAGGGAAGCATGTTTTGAGGTTCTTGTACATCAGCTTTCTGCCAATGTGCAGCCATCTTGCACATTAGTTTCTGTCAGTTTGTTGTTACCTGAAATTTCAGTTTTCTGTGATATGATATTTCAGTTTTCAGTTGGCGGTGTTCTCCTTTGTATCAGCTTGACCTGAAATCTGAATTCAGAATATGAACCGAACATGAAGAGCTTAGTAGTCAGTACTAATTCATACTACATTTTCTCTCTTTGTTGTGAGGCAGGTAATTTAGCTTGGTGTTGAACTCGAACAGCCATAGAGTAGAAGCAAAGCAAGCGAAGCACTCGAGATGAAGTTCAGAGTTGTGTGCAGGAAGCTGTACGACTACGTGCGGTACGACCTCAAGGAGATCGCCTTCCCTTCATCGCTGCCAGACCCTCCGCACATCAAGAAGCGGCCCAAGCTGACATGGCATGACCGGTGGTGCATCCTCAAGGAGGCCACCCGGCTGTACAGCGCGTCCTGGGTGAGGAACATCGGCCCTGACCTCAGGCCCAATGACTACAAGGATGCTGCCGAGGACGAGGAGGAGCTCAATGCAAGCTCCGGCTCTGACAGCACCAAGGAGAAGGGGAGGACGAGCAGCGAGCCCAGCGTGCTGGAGGACCTTGCCGTAGCAGCCAGAGGCGGCGCCGAGACGCTGAAGCCTGCGCTGAGGCGGATTTACATGGCCCGTGCCTCGACGTACACGACGGCGATGAGGAATTTCGTGGAGACCTATCAGGAAGGGCTCAAGGATCAGCTGGAGCAGAAGGCTGGTGATGGTTCTCAGGGTGGCGATCGTCAGCAACAGCAGCAGGGCGATGAGGCAACGAAACCACCAACACCACCTTCACCATCATGAAATCATCCATCGGTTTTACCTGAGCAGATGATTGGTAGTAGGATTGCAAGCTGCTTGGCGCGCATCTTTGAATTGTTATCTGATCCAGGTCATGCACCGATAATAGTATTTGGTCGATCTGTTGTTGCTAATTCTAAATAATGGTGTTGTTCCTTCAGTAGTCAGTACTTGAGCAAGGATAGTCTCTCCAGTTTGGTTGTGTAATAAAATCAGTTTCACTATTCTCAATCTGAGAGATTGCGCAATGCTCAATGCTGGTCACTTAAGAAAACCTAATCAGGGGAGGGTAAATATTGATCTGATGTATACCTTGCACGCTATCACCTCATCTTCAGATTCAATCCAGTCATAGTAGATTTTTTTTTCTTCTTTCCGACCAAAAGGCCCTAAGAAGTCAGTGCTAATGTCTCCGGTCTGAGTGGGCCAACTTCAGGTTGGGCCTCCTGGCCCATCTACATCTATCGGATCCCCTAGCCCAATGCCCTCCGCCGCCGCCTAAAGAATCTAGCCACTGTAAAAAAGTAGCTCGGCTTCATCTTCATCCCTGGATGTTGTGTTGTTCGAGTGAATATTGCCGAGTGCAGGCACTACATGAGCAAAGGATCTCTCGAGTTTGGCCTGATTTATTATGTAAACTAGTTGTACTAATCTGGGTTATGCGAGCTAGCTACTGGGTTACTTGCTGTTGTGACCAACAGTAATATGTGATCGTGATTGGTCCTACCCGCTGATTGAAACGTGATACCGTCTGCTTGCGGCTTGCCATTCCTTCTCTTATGTTTGAAGGGTGTTTGGCTTTCAGGCGCAATCTCTGCTTCGTTGATGAAACTACGGTTTTGATTTGATGGCCTGACGGCTGATGCATCAGTTCAGTTATACATGTGTCCTTTGTTTGCAACTCGATCGAGGGACTAAAAAGAGAGCGATGTAAAGGAACATGCATGGCCTGATTATGTTGCTCGCCAAAATTGGCAATTCATCAGTTACAAAATCTGCTCGCTATCGGATTTTCTTACATGGTATCTTATTTATGGAAAAAAAACTTTCATCAAGACTGGTCTTAGTTATTGTGTTGCTTGAGCAGACAAAATAACCATCGTTTTCCGATGGTTTTGGTGACCTGGTCGGTTGGTGTAGGAAATTCATTTTTAGCAACACTCGCGTGCGCAAATTAAAACTGATGTGACAGTTGAGTTGGTCATCTCTCTCGGATACAAAACACGTACGCGTAAAGGATTTTCAGCTGTCTTGATGAAGGCATGTTCGTCTAATGATGGAAGTAAACTCGCCATCCTCATATTTGGTGCACCACAACTTTGCTTTATTTTCCTCAACCCTAATGTACTGATGTGGGATATATAGCTGATCACCATCTATATAAGCTCATCTTCGTTCTCTGTCTTGAGATCAAGGAATTCTGAAAGGGCGGCGACCGAAGGTAAGAGCCACTGATGTCCTCACTACACGAATCGAGATTCACCGGCGAGTGTTAGTTATTTTCAAACTTTCGAAGGTTATTTGCCAACAAACCATAAGCCACTACTTGCGTAACTCTGGGAATTGTCTCAATTTTGTCAATCAGGACGCAGAGTCGTATAACAAAATTAACCTGAGATTCCAATGGACAATCCGACCAGATGTGTGTATGTGTCATGTCAAGTTAAAGTTCTATTTAAAGTATGGACACGTGATCCATGAACCTGAAAGCACTATTGTTGCTCCTCCTTTTTCGACACCAGGACTATGCTCCATATAGTATTAGCTAGCTAATGCCACTATAGCTATTAGATGGACTTACAATTTCATGACCTCGATCCTTTTGCTTCACACTCACACCACATGCATATTAGCTATGCAATGAAAGATGTGCATTTCACCTAGAGGCAGGTGGCCATTGACAACACGCACATCGATCGATGATCGAGCTACATGCATGTACAGTGTGTGCAGATCGATATGTATAATAGAGTCAAGGAATTAAGAAACAGCAGCAAGCTAGTGTCGCTCCTGATCTAGGGGACCAGAGAAGCAACAAAGCAATTACAATGCAACAGCAATCTAATCGATAAATGGATAGATCGATGGAGCGTGCATGTCTGCTGCTAGCCAATTCACCACATGTACACTTTCTTTACCTTTGAAGCAATCATCGCCATCTCGCTTTCCAATGATGCACAATCAAACAGGAGCGATCACCAGTGATTTAAAGATCTACTGGACCGCAGGCACACAGACGACATAGATCATCAGTGGCCTGAATGTTCACATGATGATATATCGTCCTGCCTGTGCCTCCAACCTGAACGACTGTTGGCACGCATGCGCCCTCTCAAGAGAGCAGCAAGGCATGAATGTGTGGTTCAGGTTATATAGGAATTGCCATTCTAAGCTCTCTGTCAGAGATTCTGATCAATGATCCAGCAAATTGCTTCCCCGATGGCCGGGCTATTTTCATTGTCTGGCTGAGAAAATATATGTAGTTCAGTCAATTATTTCTCCCACACAATGCACGGCGGTTGTGAATTGTGATGCCTAGCATCCGGCCATCAGCACGCGTGTGGTCACATATGTGAGGGCCTATCTTGGTCTCATATCACTTCAGGTGCAGGATGTCCTATATTATGGGCCCAAAAATTTATCTGATTGCTTACCTTTGGCTTCGAGAGTCAACATGGAACAGAGAAAGCTAATCGAATGCTACACGTGGCATGCATCCCAGTACATCTAAACCAGCAGAGTTTTTAAGTGTGCCCATGCGCTGCGTGTGACATCTTGTCATGAGGCCCAAGACTATACCATTATATATCAAGCCCACCTACGTTATAAAACCACACTGCAGTTTTGTAGCTGCATTTCTTACCTGTCTCCGTATTATAAGCATCATTTAATTTCTTTGGAGAAAAATATGACCGGCAATTTTGTTATGGACTATAAAGTGATTGTTAATACAGGTATCATACATCAATGTTACATTGTCCATCGTCTGATCCCTCTACTAACAAGCGCTCCAATTGACATGGGTTATATGTGTGATCAAACCTCCCCTAGAAATTTAAGTGATATAAATATTTCAAAACAGACATGACGTGAATAAAGTTGGTCCTACAACTAAATAAAGGGTACTTATATTTGGGTGTTTAAGTAGGTCTAAGTAGGTGTTTCAGCCAGGGTGCTCGAGATGCCAAGTTTACTTTAACAATATATGAGTGTATTACTGTATTTTTGCAAAAAAATAGAGTTTATACAATTAAACTATCAATAAAGACATAATATAATAGTTTGGTCAAAATATAATAATTGTATCTAAACATCAAGCTTAATACGTTAATATATTTTAAAATAATTGGTTATTATCATTATTGTGTGAGTCATTGAGGAAATTGATATGCTCCTTGCTCCTTGCATACATGTATATGTTGTATGCATGCATTTTTTATATCAATAATTATAGAAGAGAGTAATTTAGAACCTATGGGGGTACTTTTAGTTGTTTTTATAATGGAAGATATGGGTAATTCACAAACAGACCTAGGGGTTACCTTGTGCCATTTTTAACAATGGCAAAGGTGGTAGTTTTTAGATAAGTCATGATCCTAGCTGATAGACTACAACCGATCATCGAATAGCGCCACCACCGAACAACGTAGTTGCCGTTTTCACCATTGTTATTGCACCCCGTACCACCCCTCATAGCTACACCGCTCCCTTGTCGCCATCCATACGAGGGACCACTTAGCGAAACAGGGACTAAAGACAGTGAGGATGCGTAGACCAATGCTCATAGGAAATTACATCCTCCCTTCAAGATGATGGCAACATCCTACGGCACATCCAAGCTCCATTTACCGTCATCAAAACATCGTCCAAGGAGAGGAACCCTTGAAGGGGAAGGATAGAAGTGGTGAAAAAATCACCTTTCATTTGATTTAGTGAACCAACAAGGAGAACGCCGATGAAGCAGAGGAGTGGGTCCTCTGGTGGTCGGGTGCAGCCGCTCCTCCCGTCACCCTAAGGACGACGCCAGGAGCTATTTGTTTATAGCACATCTTCTTATGAGTAACATGGAGGCTTCAAAAAGATCCTTTAATTGACGGTAGTAGTAAGATAACATTGCATGATTTGCATGTTTGTTGCAAGCTGTAGCACGCTTCTATTGCTTGAAAATATATATAGCATTTTAAAATGTGGGTGGTCAAACTTTTGTTAGAGAATTCTTGTGTTCAAAACGATTTGTATTGGTGGAATTGAAGTAAGTGCAATAAAATTTGTGGAAAATGAAGTCGTCTAAGCTAAGGAGAGATGTCGTCCTAGCTTTGATCACATATGAAGTTGACTAGGTACGGTGACTACTCCAGAACACTCGCTATATTACTCGTAGGCCGTGTTTAGATGTTGAAATTGGGTGGGTGAATTTGGGAGTATGATGTCACATCGTAATCATTGCGTTCCTGTAGCATTTCGTTTGTATGTGTGAAAAATTGTCTAAAAATTAATTAATTAGGCTCAAAATGTTCGTCTCGTAGAGTACAACAAAACTGTGCAATTAGTTTTTGATTTCATCAACATTTAGTACTTCATACATGTTATGACATTTTGATGTGATGGGGAATCTTCTTTTTGCATAGTGAATTTGGGAGTTGTCTTTTTGGAACTAAACAGGGCCGTAGTGTACAACAACAGTATTAAGAGCTTAGCTAGATAGCTTTTTGTACAATTACGAGAAGTATTAAGAAAACATAACATTGCTATGCCTCTCAAATATTAGCGTATGTATATGAACTATGAAGGATAAAATTAAAATCACTACACCTACTTATTACCACATATTCCTAGTCACCACATACAACTAGTCTCTATTAGCTAAGGAATGTTAAAACGACCCGTTTGGGTGGGTTGTTTATACTTCTCCGGCTTCGCCTGTTTTAATTTGTGTAAATTGAGTCACCATAGTGTGCAGCGTTTCACAAACCGACACAAAAATAAACTAGAAACGGAGTAAAATCAATTTTTTTTGGGTTTAAAGACTTCACCAGCTAGATTGATGTTTGCTGCATGCATGCATGGCCATATGGTTCCCTTCTTGAAAAGCAGCACTATCATATCACAGAGATGCTGCGCGCCTAGAGTGGCAATTATGAAATTAGGACTGTGTGAATGAAGCTTCTCCCTGACGCTAACCATATTAAACCGATATACTTTTTGCTGACCACTGTACTTTTGACTGTTGCCCATTGTGGTGCGTGGGACAGCCCAGATCGACCAGAGCATCCTCAGGTACAAATATAAAGCTCCATAAAATTAACAACGCCGTAAACAGTATTCATCTACTGTCTTTTTATTGATTTTGCACAGATTAGATTGTTAGAACAAGAGCAATATATATGCATGGGATGTGACTGACTGACTGGTGCGTTTTGATTCAAGCCTTGTGTGCATGCATGCGTTGCCTGCACGAACCCGATAGCCTTGTGTGTTCACCAAGCCTGAGGTGTTGGCGTGTTGCTTGAATTAGATCCAATCAGCTCTTGACTTCGTGCACGAATCAATGTTGAGGGATGTACGTACTGTACGTGTGCTCTAGTACGTACTCGTATTGCAGAAGGTGATGCATGGCAGCGGCCAGTGGCGTGGTCTCAGAGGCATACCGGCTTATTGGTTAGAGTGTGCCATCGCGGCCATGCAAGTGGCAAGGTCCCAAAGGTATCCAGCAGCGTGGACGTACGTCTCCCTATCGCTCTCTGGGTCAGGCGCGCGTCCATACCGTAATCCTCTGTAGCATCGTCGTACTCCAACAGTCCATTATTTAAAGATACCACGTAATACTATTAGCAAAAACCATATTAAACAATACTCCATCCGTCCTGTAATACAAAGCAACCTGGTCTTTTTAGATATATATAGAAAAAACTATACATACAGACATACGCTTCTTCTAAGTTATGATGCCTTATATTACAGACAGGATGTATATAATATCTTACTCCGATATTCAAGATGGTTAGTGGCTATGAGTTTGTGTCTACAAAAGTAGACCCATACAATGAAATTTTGTGCCACATTAAGATATCATGCCAAAGTTATGCCTCGTAGATAATATAGTTTTTATTTTTTCTATTAAATATTATCCTATATCATTGAGAAATTCTATGTGACAACTAATTAATAAATATGATACAATTTATTAGGGCTAGCCTAAGAACACGTCAACAACGACATTCCTTTTTTTCTTTTGAATTAGCCATATTTTGTGCTATGGGTCTAGATCATTGAATTCTGTTAGTGTAGTTTCAACTACTATATCCTATTATTACGTTAATTTGCAATTAGCTGTTTCAGGAGCTCAACCTCTAAATGACTTAGGCCGCTATTTAAAATCTTGAAAATAAGTGATGTTTTCCAAATACCTCGACTAAAATTATTGTTCTCAACATATAGTATGCATACTAGTATAGGTGATCATAATCAGAATCCCCATCATCGATCACAACTTGCAGTGAGCCGTCAGCACCGCCAAGGGAACGTGCACGGTTTGTATTGTATCCTCCCATCGGGTCGCTTGGTCATGAGCACCACAAAAAAGAGGAAAAGCAGCAGCAACACAAAAATAAGGCTACACAGAGACAGAATGGTACAGGCCTACTTTTTGTCGCTTTAAGTTTTTTTCCCCCTTCCTTCTCGCTCTCACCCGGGCCCACCCGAGTCCCTCGATCACTGATATGATATCATCCCTGTCTCAGTCCCAGCTTCCCCTTTCTTTCTCCCTCTCTCTCTCCCTCTGCTGATTCCCCATCAACCTCAGCTCCCCTCCACTATCTCCAAGCAGCAGCTAGCCACACCGCGCCAGAGATAGAGAGAACTCTCATCTGCAAGGGAAAGCAGCAGCAGCAGCAGCAACAGCAACAAGAGGCAAACCCTAGCACAAAGACTCTCTCACTTTCTCCATCCGGAGCAAGCCAAGCCAAGGCATAGCATCTGCATCGCCGCCGTACCCCCACCACCATGATCTTCCCCCCTGCCTTCCTGGATTCCGCGAGCTGGAACGATAACCAGGTAATCCGATTTCAGTCAATTTTGTTTGCATCTTCCGAGCCTCCCTTTGCTTTCTTTTCCCCAGATTTTATTCACTCTCTTTTGAACAAGCACGAATAAAAGGAGAAAGTTGCGCGCGCGCAACGATAATATTATCTCTGCCCGCAGCTCAAAAGAAAGAGAATACATATATACCGCTCCTCTACACTAGCTTAGGGCTTGCTAAATATTCCGATCCATTCCAATCAAGCACTATATACCTCCGCTTGGTATATCCTGGCTAGCTATGCCGTGCGCGCGCGGCTTGATTTTTATTTCTTGCCTGAATCAAATTCTTATGCTTGCTTGACTCGCATGTTTTTTTTCTCCTCTCTTTTTGATGATGATGCTTTCCTGATCTTTGATTCGATTTTGGTGCAACAGCAGCATCAGCAGCATCATCAACAGCAGCAAGCTCACCACCAGGTTGCCGCCAACGGAGGCGGCGGCGGCGGCGACGGCAATCATGAGCTGCTGCAGCCATCAATCATGGGGGGACCGCTCCCCGATGGCGGCGGCGGCGGCGGGCAGACGGGTGGTCCGGCGAAGCCCATGTCCATGGCGGAGCGCGCGCGGCTGGCGAGGATCCCGCTGCCGGAGCCGGGGCTCAAGTGCCCCCGCTGCGACTCCACCAACACCAAGTTCTGCTACTTCAACAACTACTCGCTCTCGCAGCCGCGCCACTTCTGCAAGACGTGCCGCCGCTACTGGACGCGCGGCGGCGCGCTCCGGAACGTCCCCGTCGGCGGCGGCTGCCGCCGCAACAAGCGCACCAAGTCGTCCAAGTCCAACTCGTCGTCGGCCGCCTCCGCTTCCGCCACCGCGGGCGGCGGCGGGACGTCGTCGTCCACCTCGTCCACGGCCACCGGTGGCACCAACGCGGCGACGGCCGTGGTGGCGCCGGCGCCGGAGAAGACGGGTCGGCGGGAGAGCTTCACGTGATGCAAGCCAAGAGGGAAGCAGCTGGCTACCAAGCAGCAAGAGGCATCTATGCCGATCATCACCACCTCGCTGCTGCCGGCTACGCTTCCGCCTATTCCAACAATGCTGCTACAGGTAACCATCTCTTGTAATGGCCGAGCTTAATTCAGGGCCAGCTACACGATCGATCGATCTGTCGATCTGTGTTCGTTCCGATCCTACAAAACTAGCTTAGCTAGAGACAGTGTGTGGTGATGGTATTGTGAGATATAGAAAGAGCTAGCATGCATGCATTTGCATTGTTTTCTTCTTCAAGAACTGGAGAGAGAGGGAGGGAGGGACGAGAGGCTCGATTTGGATATGGACGAGCCGTATGATGGATCATGCACAAGTATTACCTACAGCTACTAGTTAGCTTGCATGATCTCACTTGTTTTGTGTTTCTTCTTCGGGTTTTTTAAATCTGATGATCCCTTTAGGTCTCACTGTATCGAGCATTTCGGGTGATCAAGTAATGTGTACTGCTGTTCAGCATTTTGTTCATGGAAACACCTATCATATGTCAATTATTCCCCCTTCAATTTAACTATATACATAGTTCTCTCTCCTTAAATGAGCAATTGTGTTTTCTATGATCGATTCCGAAACGGGAATAAGCTGCTAGCATGCATGATTGATTAATTTGAGCAGTACGTGGTGCAACTAATCAGCTAATGAAACGACAGTTAACCGAGGTGTGTCTATTTCAGCATATATATCATAGGAGAAGTAATACTGGAGAAATATGTATATGCAGAAGAAGTGGAATGGAGATTTATTAATTTATTTCATGCATGCATGAATGTATAGTATACGGAATGCATGCATGTGCATGCCACGAAGTGTATGTTAAAGTTCTAATTTTTCCGGAGCATGCAATACTACTACTATATAAATCTATTAATTTGTAGTAGTATATATTTATATATCTTCCTTAGGATATCGTGGTAGTTAATTACTAAGTGGTATCATTATGTAATTGTAGTAGTGTTGTTCGTGCCAGAAAAAGGGTGTAGTCAAAGAGCGAGCTGAGGCCCATTCAAAAGTGTGTGTCTTTTGCTTGTTTTTCACCTTTTACTTTACCATCTTTTTACAGTGATAGAACGTACTAAAGCAAGCGTGATGAAATCCAAGGTCTTTTGTGTTCCATGAAGACCATATTTGATGATCAGCTCAATAGACGATATGATGCACACATCTAGGTAGAGAGAGAGAGAGAGAGAGTCTCAGAATGTGAGATATAGAGATATATCCTCATTCATCTGATCGACTATAGCTAGCAGCTGATTCTCCCTGCCCGATTATCTCTTCTTACTACTTGCTAATTGTAAGCGCGTACTCAATTAACTAGTGATCAGTACGTATATATTGGGGTAGGTAGCAAGATATATACACACACGGCTAATAAGTAATAGGTATGAGCATGCAGTATTAGTCTAAGATATCTCCATAATATGATACACACCATCATAGGTAGGGTATATTGGTTACGCATAGTTTAAACATGTAAGGACAAGATAGATGCTCATGATGCATGGCACTGCTGGCATAGAATAAAGGAAAAGGAGTCGTCCTGAAAAGAAAGAGAGAATTCCTTCTCCATGAGTTTGTGTGATCTGCTGCTGCAATGTACACGTAAGCCAGAGGCTGTGGAAACAATGGGGGTGGATCTTTGAATGATTCGATCGAGTATATATTCTATATATGGAAGAGCGAGAAGGACGAGGAGAGATGAGGATATATACTGAGGACGGACACGGTAGGTGGCTATCAGATATATGCATGAAGAATGAAGTGGAGGAGTATCTGATGTTCTGAATTCTGATGAAGTGAACGAAGCCAGGCCATGCATGCAAGCAGCATGCTACACAGGAATGGAATGCAGGATTACCGGCCGGTCAGTTACCTTGAAGTTTGAGACAGAACATTGGAGAGAGAGAGAGAGAACAGCGAATACTATAGCGGACAGGTGCTAGGTTGCTTAGAACGGAGCAATGCATTGCAACGGTGTTCCCAAAAGCACGAGGCCGGCCGGCAGCACTGCGGGTACAGAAAAAGTGAAACGAAGCAGGCCGGCCGGCCGGCCGGCGTACGAGCTGAGAGAGAGGGGGTTGATGAGAGAGAAATTCAGAGAATGTAACTGCTAGAGAGAGAAGATGAGATGATGAGCGAGAGTGTAGCAGGTAGGTAGCAGCTAGAGCTAGCAAGAAGAAGGTGGTAGTAGGATCGTCATCGTCGGAGTAGCTATCTAGCTGGGGATGGATCGTCGGTAATGGCGCCGCGCGCTTGCGCGGGTCCGTGTCCGGCCGGGCCGGGGCTCTGGTACGTACAGTACGTATTGGAATTGGGGGAATCGGAAGCGAATGGTCCAAGATCTCGAATTCTTGATATGCGCATGTTACTCGGAGGGAATCAGATTCTCTCTGCTTTGCGCTGCCTGCTTTGGGTTGGGTTGCTTTGCGTTTGCTTGCTTTCTCGAAGGCCTAGGGAGCCCTACAAACCCTGGCCTGCTGGCTGCTAGCTGCTCATCATCTACTCATCTCTCTCTCTATCTCTGTCTCTATCTCTCTCCTCCATCCCCCAGCTAGCCATCGCCCGCCGGCCAGTCCCTGTTCTCCCCTTTGGGAGAATAAAGCCACCATCCACATGCACTCATGCTCCTCTCATCCGATATATCCTCTCACCTCGATCCTTCTCATGCATCAACAGACAGCACACACACCCCTCAGTCTCCAGTCTCCACACGTACACCACACACCAGTCCTGCACAGTGACTACCCTACTCAGGAAAGATCTACAGAGAGACCTGCACTGCATTGCGTTGCAGATATATACATATAGTAGCTAGTTAGTTTTCTCTTTATTTTCTGTACGTTCAGTTCATCTTTTCTGGATTCCTGAGGAAGAATTCAATGATTTAACCCATGCGTGCATGCATTATGCATGCATGTAAGACGGAACATGCATCCCTATTCTTTAAGGTATCTCACAGATGGATCGATCAAATCGATCTATCTCGTGTTGCTGCTAGGACGACGACTGTCCCTCTCCATCATCATGCCGTAATAACCGTGCATATATATGTCTGTAGTGTACTACCTGTGGATGGCAATATGCATGCTGCTGGAATCAGTTCGTTTGGAATATAGCTGTCACATCCGGCCCAGTTTGTATGGCCCGGTAGTGGCCCATTAGTGCGGGATGCACATGTTTAGTGCCACATTGCTAGTTGAGCACGGGTGGAGGCAACTTATAAGCCTTTGTCTTCCAGCCATAACACCTTCAGGTTAACCCTTTACACGAAGCGAGGACGAAAGTGTAAGCAGGGGGCTATGTGTACGCGTGCGCGCCCCTCGGAAGGGCTGTGCGGTGCGGCTTTGGAGGGCGGGGTGTTACAATAGATAGAGAGAGAGAGAGTCTCAGAATGTGAGATATAGAGATATATCCCTGTCTCTTATACACATCTAGATGTGTATAAGAGACAGGGATATATCTCTATATCTCACATTCTGAGACTCTCTCTCTCTCTATCTATTGTAACACCCCGCCCTCCAAAGCCGCACCGCACAGCCCTTCCGAGGGGCGCGCACGCGTACACCTGTCTCTTATACACATCTAGATGTGTATAAGAGACAGGTGTACGCGTGCGCGCCCCTCGGAAGGGCTGTGCGGTGCGGCTTTGGAGGGCGGGGTGTTACAATAGCGCGTGTCGCTGCACGTGCGTTCAGCTAGTTGTGGACTTGTGGGGATCGATCGAACACATGCATTATTTCGAATAGCGACTGAACAATATAGTAGGTGGATAAAAAGACGATGGTGCGTGCTTTTTAACCAAGGAGTTGAATGGATATATTTGAGAAATGACATGGCGGAATCCAAGCTTGTTTCATGATACATATGTACATGACTCTTACATTATCGACGTTATAGTCTTTGGATATTCTCGACCTCATATGTATTTTGGAATTCAGTATCATGGCAAAGAATATGCACGGAGGTTAATTAGTATCCCTTGGAATCGAGGTTAGATATGTGTGTTTGCTTTGTTCATATTACATATTTTTAAGGAAGGGATTAATAGTATCTTGCTCACTGTTCCAAAATTTAGCGAAGACAAATGTAATTCTAGCCTATGAATTAATAGCATAAGGTCATCTTAACAAATCAACATGTACACACCTGAGCTCCTTTATGAAATTCATGCATGCAAACAAGACATTGGGGGTGTTTAGTTCCTGGAAAAAGGTGAAGTGAAGTGAAAAAGTCACATCAGACACTGTACCATTTTTTGTTTGTTTGTGATAAACATTGTCCTATCATGACCTAACTAGGCTCAAAAGATTCGTCTCGTCGTATACATCAAAACCATGTAACTAGTTTTTTTTTATTTACCCACGTTTAGTACTCCATGCATGAGGAGAGAGATTTGATGTGATAGGTGAATAGTGAAGTTTGGAGAGAGAATTTTTAGAAGTTTGATGATGTGACCGGGAACTAAACAGGGCCGGGCCATTAAGGTCTTGATTTGATATGGTGGAGTTTATTCCATTTTAGAACCGCATCTAACATCATGGAGATGAGCGGGGACCCTGCTAAGGAGACCCTCTTACGTATCAGTCCGTACATGATGGCCAGAGTGCGCCAATGCGTTAAGTGCATTTGCACCGGTGGCTTCAGCTGATGAACAATACGCCAACACGTATGGTAACTAAAAGTACTGGTCTAGTTTTAAACCAATTAAAATACACTAGTCCATCAACCCGTGCACCAGCACGGGCTACTGGTTTATTTGTAGTTTTATGTTCCTCGATGCATAGTATCATTCACAATGAAAAGATCCTACAATCAGTACCACCTTATACACCCTGTAGTAAACGATAAGTGCACATGTAATGTGCGTTAGAGTGCTCATAAATTTGTGTGAATGAATAGATCCAGTATATTTTTCTTACATGGGAAAAGTATAGTGATCATAGGAAGACACCAATATTAAGAAAATTATTATTTTTATAATTAAAACAACTTAACCATATTCTTCCACACCAAGAATCATTTCTAAATGTTTTCTTCACACATCCACCATGTTTCTACAAATCATGTAAGCCAAGGCAGAATAATTGATCCAAATTATATATAATGGTAAAATAATTGCCGACTCACATCTAAATGGACATGCAGCTCAAGCACCAGGCACTATCATTGGACATATGTTCATCTTTTTAATATAAAAAGTCACTATCCATCTTATACCACTTCAATCCATAATCTTGTAGAACAAATAGCTTAACGAAAACTTTATTTCTTTGTAGAATTTCTAAATTCATATTGTTATAGTTTGGATTCACTAAAGCATATATATTAATTTGATCTTTGTCTATATTCTGTTTTCTATATTTAATATGCTCACTTTGGACAGAAGAAAACATTCTAAAGTCAACTGATATACATGTATTTTTTATTTTCCATCATACTGTTGGCCTGCGGCGTCGACATGAACAATAGCCTACGGCGCCGATAGAATATTGTCTGTGCAGCCAAGCAACTTCACCATCGTGCATTCGTGCTCCAACGGCAAGTGACCACCGCTTGAGAAGCAAGGGGGATTTGGTATTTCCATTAGATGGGAGAGTACGTGATGCATGTAGAGGAAGAAAAGCAGCGGTTTTTTTAGATCAGATGGGAAAGACTACAGAAGGATTGATTGGTCGATTTGTTTGGTGCGTGGAGGCCACGGATTTTGAGTTTTTCTAGGAATTCTTTTTTCCTCTTCATGAATCAATATATACTTTTTTAATTGATCCGAGAACAAATACTAATATATAGACATAAATTATATATTCAAATATTTTCACAATGGCAACTATGGGTAATTTATACTCAAATTTAGGGGGTTATTTTTCGTGACACTTTATAATGGCAAAGGTGGGTAATTTCTTAGAAAACATAATAGATCCAATCCAATGGCTATTGTTATTACCGATGATAGAGTCTACCGTATGGATGGCTAGATGTTTTTGATTTTTGTGAGAATTTCTAGTATTTATTTTTTTTCTAGCACGTCTCGTGAGGATTAACGTGGAGTCTTCAAAAGGAGCCTCCAATAGTAAAATTTATATTTCTGCCGTGCATAATTAGACCCAGTGGTGGACCCAGAGTTTATTTAGAGTCTGGAGAATCCTTACCGTACTCAAAGTATTTAGGTATAAAAATCATATTTATCTTATGCATGAAAGACATATCACTTTTGTTTTTCGCGAGGAGCCCGGACAGCTGCCCAGGCTTGCCAGGCGGTGGATCCGCCAGTGATTAGACCGACATATTAACTGTTGACTTCAAAGGTCTAACTAGTAAAAAATTACACCCACACGATAAATAAACTAGTAAAAAATTACACCCACACGATAAATAAACACATAAATGTGTCGGTCTAATCACTGGCGGATCCAAAGGGTTGTGAAATTGAGATGGCCCGAAGTTGAAGCATATGTCTAACTAAAGGCTCATATGTTGTATAGTTATGAGCACAGCACGCTGTTGGAGTTATATATACGCACTATATGATATTTCTCATTATTGTGTGCATTCCTTTTGGGAGGGAGAAAGTAAATAAAGTCGAAGCTAAAAATATCCAATGGCTTCTAGGTCCACATACTTCTTTGAGAGCGTTAAAAGAGAAGAATCACTGGAGTGAGGCTCTCAACTTGTTATTCTTAGTGACGATGGGTGTCACAGTATCACCTAGACAACTCTGGTGTGTTCTTGATGAGCTAAAGAATGCCTGAATCTTGCATGGGTCTTCAATTTTTCTTACCTCAAGAAAAATAAAAATCAAGCCTTCATAAACCTATTTTTAAATGCAATGCTGCCTTTTGGCATTTCAACTCATATAATGATAGTCTTTAAAAAAAACTCCAATAATGGTCTACCCCTACTCTGTAAATTTACAATTCTATTTTTACAGTTGGAACTAGAGGGCAAAACTTTAATGGTTTGCACGTAGGCCAAGGGGGGTTGATATATCTAGTTTATAGTTGTTGAAAAATCTTAGGCCAATCTCAGTGCGCAATTTATTGCACAGTTACCTAAACTAAAAACTAGGTAATCGTGACATATATGTTTTATGGGGATGAAACTCCTCTTATATATCATGAAACTCTCTGTAAAACCCAACTAAGACTCTATCACATCAGCAAATTTAATGACATAAAGCTCTCTATAAAACACACTAAGACTGGCCTTAGAACACAATTCATCTCATTATTCTTGGTCTTCTTAATTAATCCTTCGGCATATATTATGTCCAGCTAGGCTTAGGGTTCAATATATAGCCTTTCTACAATGCTACCTGGGTTTCCCCTTATTCCCACGACGGAGGCTGCGGTGGTAGTAAATAGCAACACATCTGGACTTTGTCATTTCCCCAAATGGTACACCTGCAACTTTCGCTCCTTCGGCTCCACTCTTATTAAGGGGGTGTTTGATCCACATGGCAAGAGCAAAAAAGAGCAAAACATTTGCCCTAAAAAAATATGGTAAAAGTTTTGCCATTAGGGGTGTTTGGATCCAATGGCAAAAGTTTTGGCAAAAACCCATTCTCTTTCCTTTTGCCATAGGGTGTTTGGAGGCAAATGGCAAAACTTTTGCCCTTTTGCCCAATTTTGCCACAAGATTGACCCAAAAGATTTTTGTCATCTCATTTCTTATTCGCCCTTTTGCCATAGGGGTGTTTGGAGGCAAATGGCAAAAAAAAGGGCAAAATAGTTGTCATTTGCCATTTGCCCATAGATCCAAACACCCCCTAACTACTATATATGAGGTGTACATGTTTGTGTGCATGCATGTGCAACTCAGTCATAGGTAGATTAGAATTAAGAAAAAAAATCGTTATCAACACTACCCCATCGGTCCCCTTGGTCCCATATATATTTGGAGGCATTTGAAGCACATATCCTGTCCGCTTGTGCTTTAAACCCTGGCCGCCTGGCCGGCCTAATAGAAATAGGAGGGGGCAAAACGGATATTTTACCAGTGCTTGCATGCTCAGCACCAAACCTTAGCTGATCGAGTTTGCTGCTGAGGCAAGCCTAGATGGCAAGGCAGCAATTGCAAATTCAAGAATTAAATCGGTTGTTTTCATAGTTTAGAGATGGTTCCTAGCTTTCGGCAAGAACGATTTTCGCTATTCCGCCTTAGAAAAATTACACCATGGCCTTCTAAAAAGCGACTCCCAAATTTACTATGCAAAAAGAAGATTCTCCACCACATCAAAATATCATAACATGCATGGAATACTAAATATAGATGAAATCAAAAACTAATTACACAGTTTTGTTGTACTTTATGAGACGAATATTTTAAGTCTAATTAATCAATTTTTTGACAATCTTTTATGCATATAAACGAAATGTTACAATGGCGCATTTAATGCCGCACTGGGCCGAATCGGGAGCCCCGATTCGGCATCTAAACACGGCAATATCTATGGCACAAAACAAACGCACTCGTAGCGCTGATTTGACGCACACAGCAAGAACCGAAGGTGATGGATGATGGGGATATACATATAAATCACATGTTTTTTATCCTATCGTGTCATCTGTCCATGTCCAGCCGTCACTCGCTAGGATAGAGAACTCTCTGCTGGGGTTAGGGATTTTAGGCGGCATGTTATGTTCTTCATCAAGAAGAAAAGAAAAGGGGAATAATGGCCGGCGTGCATGATCACAGCGCAGGTTCCTCTGCTCGTCATATTGGGCTCCGATGGACGGGTAGTGTTATTGGTGGGCTAGGTGGGCCTCCGTATCTGTTCGGCTTCTAAGCTCGTTTGAGGGCCCATGCCTTTGCAGTTTTAAACATTTTGCCTTTTCCCTTTTTTTTGTTCTTTCTGAATTAGTGAGAGGTCTTTACGGCTGCATTATCAGTCCACGAAAATAAAACGCACTTTTGAATAGAGATTATTTGAGCGAATGTTTCTTGAAGATATTTTCCTGTAATTAAACTTAACACACAACCACGCACACACCACAACACACGTACTCAAAGCACCTGCAAACGCGTCCCTAATGACACACGCCTAAGAATAATACATGCACACAGCTTAAAGGACTTGAGTGCATCGGGAGCACTACGATCCTGTGTGTGACTTAAACATAACTAACACAAGCAGGTAACTCTACCATTGCAAAATATACAAGATAGTTCATTTTTAAAAAAATATGAGTACATATATGCAGATATTTACACACATGCACACTCTACAAATATCATTCCGCACAGAGGATGGTTTTCATTTATCCGTGTTCCACACATCAGCCTCCAATGAATAGTTGTGGGAGCAATCAAATTAGGTATACGGCAGAAACCGTCCTCAGGATTATTGCAGGAACGTGTGGACTTGGCCCTCAAAACAAGTATGGCTTTTATTGGTTCGTTGAAATTGCTTCTCATGATTTTCACAGAAATTTCCATGTTGACTCGGCAAGTTTTATTCGTTGCTAAGGATACTGGTTTCTTTTCCAATATTACATTAATATTAGTGAGAAAAGAAGCCTAATGTCAGCTTGTCACGCTAGGCCAGTCTCTCTGCCTAGTTCACAGATGAATAGCACAACACCACAACTGTAATCTACTCGTTCGTTCAAAAACAACTGTAATCTACTTGATCGGCTGCAGCATCTAGTTCTTTTGCTCCGCATGTACTTGGCAAGAGCAATCATAGGATAGATTCTCGCTATTTTTTTTTTTGCGAAAAAGATTCCTCGCTAATTGAACGCACTGAAGGCCGTCACAACCCAATGATTAGAATGATGTCTATAAATGTAAATGAGTTGTCACCTAGGATAAAAGTTGATGTAGCAAGTGATTAAATGAAGAAAAAGAAGAAAATCAGGTCTTATATGAGACATGATTTCTACACAATATCCAAGACAATATGCGATATGAGTAGTATTAAATAAAGGGTTAATTTGATATATACCATTACAACTATCCGAGTTCGGAGAAATGCCATTACAATTCATCTATTTGCAAACATGCCATTACAATTCACTCAAAGTCTGATATATACCATTGCATACCCCTTCGACATGTTTTTCAACTTATTTGGACCAAATTGCCCTTCTTCTTCCTCCTCTCCCTTCCTGCTCTCTGCATTTGGCGCGACCGCCGCGAGCTCGGTCCGCGTCCCACGCACGCCGGCGCCCCGCTCTAGACGCCCGGTGCCGCCGGACGACCCCTTCGCGGCCAACACCTACCACCACCGCGACGGCTCCCTCCCGCACCTCCGCGACGTGCTCAAGAGCTCCCTCTTCTCGTCCCGGTACATCGAGGCGGCGGCACGGCGGCAAGATTGCCGGCGGTCCGGCGGGTTAGGGCCTTAGGCAAGCCACGCAGGTTGGAGAGGAGACACATGGGAACACATCGGTAGGCTCACCAGTAGCGAAAACAAACGGAGGCGGTCGAATTTGGCCCACGCCAGAGGCAGTCGCTGCCGGCGACGTCTTCACGGCGACGGGGCTCCTCGGCGGCGATTCAGGGACGGCGGCCGGACGAAGAGGTGCGGCTTCGTGAGGGGAAGCTGCAGGTGGCACCGGCTTGCTCGATTGGGACTCGTCGGTGGCGGATTGGGCGGCCGAAACCTGGCGGCGGAGCTCGGCCCCGACAAGATATAGGCGCTGGTGCTGCGAGAAACAGGGCAAGGGCGGGGAGTGGAGCGGCGGCACGAGCACGCGAGGCGGCGAGGAGGGGAGGGAGGGAGTCAGCACGGGAGAGAAACACAGAAGGCGGAGGGAGGGAGGAGGAACACTGCAGGCGGAGGGAGGGAGGAGGAGGAGAGGGACGGAGAGGAGGAAGGGGGAGGAAGAAGAAGGGTAATTTGGTCCAAATAAATTGAAAAACATGTCGAAGGGGTACATGATGGTATATATCGGACTTTGAGTGAATTGTAATGGCATGTTTGCGAATAGATGAATTGTAATGGCGTTTCTCAGAACCGGGATAGTTGCAATGGCATATATCAAATTAACCCTTAATAAAAGTGTGGAAGAGCAATGTTTGCATTGAGATAGTGATGTATAGTACTAGTTTCTTGGTAATGTGGATATTATGGACACCATATCCAGTGTCTTGGGTTGGGATTGACCTAATGCTTACAGTAATTGGTTGATTTTTTGTTGTGGAACATATTCACTTCAATTAATGGTTCCAATCTAATTTTTGTTTCTGCAAATTTGGAAAAAAAAATTCACTGGTAGGTGATGTATGTGTGTGTGCACGTCTATTTTTTTTCAAACGAAGAAATGGTAAGGACAAAGTGTGCCTTTGCCTATAAATCAAATTTACTTTTGCCTTTTGTCCTGCTACATATGCAACTTTTTTCAAAAAAGAGAGAATATAGTAATATTCCAGTTGCTACATGGATCAATGCGAAGCCATTCCTTATTACAATTTTGAAAACAAAATTAACAATGAACTCTCGACTCGTCATGATTAAGAGGCATTATTAAGAGCTCTCGACTCACCAGAATGGAGATTCAAATTTCAATTTTATTGATAAATCTCCAACCATTGATAACTAAACATACTTAAGCTATATGACAGGAGTTCCAAACATACCCTAGTGTTACAGGGAGCCCAAGATGATTGATGCTTCCCCTCAAAGGCATCAACATCTATTCCGTTGGTCATCTTCTCCGGTCCACCCAAACAGAAACAAGAAACGCACGTCGCGTCGCTACCATTTCCCCTCGCTCTTCGAAAATTCCGACGGCCATCCTTTCATCAAAATGATTTAAAAAGAAGAAGAAGAAGAAGAATTCCGACGGCCAGTGACCCAGTGTTCACCATCTCGGTCGCTGATGAACAGGTGGGAGTGGGACCCGGTGTCAGCGTCAGCCCAGCGTCTAGAGGCCGGCCAGTTGACCCGGTCAGTCCAGCCGGGCCTCCCGAGTCGTCCGACGTGTGATCCCAAGCCCATCCTGGCCGTCCATCTCCCCCAGTCAGTCCATCTCCGCCGTCCGTTGCCGCTGCCTCGCGCGCGTCAGCTACCCGCCATTTCTTCCGCGCGTCACAGACAAGACAACACCCAAACCGCGTCCTCCTCTTCTTCAGTTTCTCCTCCGCCTCTTGGATTCTCCTCACTCTCGACTCCCGAGCGGCGGCGGCGGCGGCGGAGGAGGAGGTGATCGTCGGAGAGAGGCACTGCAAAGACCGGCCAACCCGAGCCCGCCGGCCATGTCGATCCGCAAGGCGCTGGGCGCGGTCAAGGACCAGGCCACCATCGGCATCGCGAGGGTGTCCGGCGCCGCGAAGCCCGACCTGGACGTGGCCATCGTGCGCGCCACCTCCCACGACGACGCGCCCCCCGACGACCGCCGCGCGCGCGAGGTGCTCCGCCTCGCCGTCGCCGGCGCCGGGTCCCAGCGCGCCTGCGTCGCCTCCCTGGCGCGCCGCCTCGCGCGCACCCGCGACTACGTCGTCGCCGCCAAGTGCCTCGCGCTGCTGCACCGCCTCGCCGGCGACGGGGACCCGCACCTCCGCGCCGAGCTCCTCCGCCCCGCCGCCGCCGGGAGGCGCGCCGGGGAGCCCGTGCTCTCGCTCCTCCTCGACTTCCGCGACGAGGCCCACGCCGCGTCGTGGGACCACTCGGCGTTCGTCCGCGCCTACGCGCTCTACCTCGACGACCGCGTCCGCTTCCTCGCCTCCCTCCTCCCCCCGCCCCGCGCCGTGCGCTTCGCCGACGACGACGACATCCTCGGCGCGCCGCCGGCGTTGTCGCTCCGCGACATGGACCCCGAGGCGCTCCTGTTCCGCGCGCGCCAGCTGCGGCAGCTGCTCGACCGCTTCCTGGCGTACCGCCCGGCGGGGCTCGCCCGGAACAGCCGCGTCGTGCTGGCGGCGCTCCACCCGCTTCTCGACGACAGCTTCCAGCTCCACGACGACCTCGCCGGCGTGCTCGCCGCCCTGCTCGACCGCTTCTTCGACATGGAGTACCCCGAGTGCGTCAAGGTCTTCGAGGCCTACGTAGGCGCGGCCAAGCAGATCGACAGCCTCCTCGCCTTCTACGCCTGGTGCAACGACGCCGGCGTCGCGCGGCCCTCCGACTTCCCCGACGTCAAGCCCGTCGACGAGATGCTCCTCGGGACGCTCGAGCAGTTCCTCCGGGAGCGCGGCCGCGCAGGCCGCGGGAGAGCCCAAGATGCTTGATGCTTCCCCTCAAAGGCATCAACATCTATATGCGCTTGAGAGAGAAAGAAAACGAAAAGATCACTGCATGAGCGCGTCGACTTGGCCCGCAAAAGAACTATATGTGCTTTTTGTTGGTTCGTTGAAATTGCCTGTCATGATTCCCCCACAAATTTCCATGTTGACTCAGCAAGGTTTTGTTCGTTGCTAAGGCTTTTGTACAGGTTTCTTTTCCAAAATCAAATTGGGAAGAGAGAAAACACAACTCGTAATGTCCATTGAAATTAAATAAATTAACATATGTTTTTGTCAATCTCAAAATCCGCTGGCTTATTTTTCTCATATACATCATCCAAGCAGTAGTTTGAGCATCTGCAACTTTTTAAGTATTAATATCAAAGTGTTTGCCTCTGCCCACAGATCTTTGTCATGGTATCTGCGACGCGTCTAAACACGCTTGAGCGACATGACAAAAGTTTGAAAAGTACCCTAGGGTTACGAGGAGGCCAAGATGCAGATGCTTGATGCTTCCCTTCAAAGGCATCAACATCTATTCCGTCGTTGGTCATCTTCTCCGGTCCACCCAAACAGAAACAAGAAACGCACGTCGCGTCGCTACCGTTTCCGGTTCATTTCCCCTCAGCTCGCTCTTCGAAAATTCCGACGGCCATCCTTTCATCAAAATGATTTAAAAAGAAGAAGAAGAAGAAGAATTCCGACGGCCAGTGACCCAGTGTTCACCATCTCGGTCGCTGATGAACAGGTGGGAGTGGGACCCGGTGTCAGCGTCAGCCCAGCGTCTAGAGGCCGGCCAGTTGACCCGGTCAGTCCAGCCGGGCCTCCCGAGTCGTCCGACGTGTGATCCCAAGCCCATCCTGGCCGTCCATCTCCCCCGTCCATCCATCGACGCCGTCCGTCGCCGCAGCCACGCGCGCGTCTGCTACCCGCCATTTCTTCCGCGCGTCACAGACAAGACAAACACCCAAACCGCGTCCTCTTCTTCTTCTTCAGTTTCTCCTCCGCCTCTTGGATTCTTCTCCACACTCCCGAGCGGCGGCGGCGGCGGCGGAGGTGATCGTCGGAGAGAGGCACAGACCGGCCAACCCGAGCCCGCCGGCCATGTCGATCCGCAAGGCGCTTGGCGCGGTCAAGGACCAGGCCACCATCGGCATCGCGAGGGTATCCGGCGCCGCGAAGCCCGACCTCGACGTGGCCATCGTGCGCGCCACCTCCCACGACGACGCGCCCCCCGACGACCGCCGCGCGCGCGAGGTGCTCCGCCTCGCCGTCGCCGGCGCCGGGTCCCAGCGCGCCTGCGTCGCCTCCCTGGCGCGCCGCCTCGCGCGCACCCGCGACTACGTCGTCGCCGCCAAGTGCCTCGCGCTGCTGCACCGCCTCGCCGGCGACGGGGACCCGCACCTCCGCGCCGAGCTCCTCCGCCCCGCCGCCGCCGGGAGGCGCGCCGGGGAGCCCGTGCTCTCGCTCCTCCTCGACTTCCGCGACGAGGCCCACGCCGCGTCGTGGGACCACTCGGCGTTCGTCCGCGCCTACGCGCTCTACCTCGACGACCGCGTCCGCTTCCTCGCCTCCCTCCTCCCCCCGCCCCGCGCCGTGCGCTTCGCCGACGACGACGACATCCTCGGCGCGCCGCCGGCGTTGTCGCTCCGCGACATGGACCCCGAGGCGCTCCTGTTCCGCGCGCGCCAGCTGCGGCAGCTGCTCGACCGCTTCCTGGCGTACCGCCCGGCGGGGCTCGCCCGGAACAGCCGCGTCGTGCTGGCGGCGCTCCACCCGCTTCTCGACGACAGCTTCCAGCTCCACGACGACCTCGCCGGCGTGCTCGCCGCCCTGCTCGACCGCTTCTTCGACATGGAGTACCCCGAGTGCGTCAAGGTCTTCGAGGCCTACGTAGGCGCGGCCAAGCAGATCGACAGCCTCCTCGCCTTCTACGCCTGGTGCAACGACGCCGGCGTCGCGCGGCCCTCCGACTTCCCCGACGTCAAGCCCGTCGACGAGATGCTCCTCGGGACGCTCGAGCAGTTCCTCCGGGAGCGCGGCCGCGCAGGCCGCGGCTCGCCGCCTCTATTTCCGGCAAAATCGCCTAACCACGAGGAAGACGACGTCGGCATGAACGGCGTCAAGGCGCTCCCGGCGCCGGAGGGTTACATCGCCGAGGCCAGCCGATCGGCGCCGGCGGCGAATAAGGCTAATGATTTGGTTGACCTTAGAGAGCCGGCCGCCACCGCGAACGAGCAGGAGAACAAGCTGGCACTGGCGCTCTTCTCGGCGGCGCCGGCGGCGAACGGCGCCGAGAGCGGCTGGGTGGCGTTCCCGTCGGAATCGGACGACGCTCCGCCTCCGGCGGTGACGTCGGCGTGGCAGACGCCGGCGGCGGAGGCAGGGAAGGTGGACTGGGAGCTGGCGCTGGTGGAGACAGCGAGCAATCTGTCCCGGCAGACGGCGTCGCTCGGCGGCGGCATGGACCCCCTGCTCCTCGGCGGGATGTACGACCAGGGCGCCGTCCGGCAGCACGTGGCGGCGCAAGCGGCGTCAGGGAGCGCGAGCAGCGTGGCGTTGCCCGTGAACGGTCGCGGCGCGGCGGCGCCACTGCTGATGCTGCCGGCGCCGGGCGGCGCGGCGGTGCCGGCGGTCGGGGACGGGGACCCGTTCGCGGCGTCGCTGGCGGTGCCGCCGCCGTCGTACGTGCAGATGGCGGAAATGGAGCGGAAGCAGCAGCTGCTGGTGCAGGAGCAGCAGATGTGGGCGCGGTACCGGCAGGGAGGGATGCAGGGGCAGCCGGCCAGGTTCAATGGCGTCGCCGCCGGCGGCGTGTTCGCGTCGAACACCGCGGTGGCCATGCGATGTGAGCATCATTTCTCTGTGAATAATACTCGTGATGACAACAGGTACAAACATATGATTTAATGGTGATTTGGACTCTATGTGAACCAATTAGCGATTTTAGGGACCTGGATGTGTATTTTAAAAGTTTAGGGACCTGGTTGACACTGCAGGACAAGTTTAAGGACCTCAGTGTGCATTTTACTCAAAATCATTATTATTAGAATTTCTGGACTTTTGACTGGGTATTTTACTAGAGATTGGCGAGGGATTATTTATTTCTGTATCATGCTGCATGCAGAAAATTATTGGTTTCTGCTTGTTTGACACTTTGAAGCTGCAATTGAAACTCAATTTTGCAACCGATAAAATCGAAATTATTCTGGATATAATGGTAATTGCCACTCCCTCCATCCTGTGTGGCAAAAATTGCTGCTGATAGATGAACTAACTCATTTGGCAAGTTAGTTGGTGTTGCCCATCTAACGCCGCGTATACGCGCGATTCGTGCCGTGCGTCACAAACGTTGCGCTTGCGCCCCGCCGACCCCTCGTCCCCACCAAAAACCTCGACCGCTACAGCCATGCAAACCCTCTTCCTCCCCGACGCCGTCGCCGCCGCCGCCGCGGCGGCCGACGTGACCCCACGCGTACCGCCTCTTCCCCGGCGTGTCTCGGTCTCGATGGCGCGCGCGCCCCGGCGGGAGTCCGACCCGAGGAAGCGGGTGGTGATCACGGGGATGGGCGTGGTGTCGGTGTTCGGCAACGACGTGGGCGCGTTCTACGACCGGCTCCTCGCCGGCGAGAGTGGCGCCGGCCACATCGACCGCTTCGACCCCGCCGGCTTATCCACCCGCTTCGCCGCCCAGATCCGCGGCTTCTCCTCCGAGGGCCACATCGACCCCGAGAGCGACTGCCGCCTCGACGACTGCCAGCGCTACGCCCTCGTCGCCGCCAGGAAGGCCCTCGAGTCCGCCGGCCTCGCCCTCGGCTCCCGATCCATAGACAAGGTCCACCACGACGCCGCACACGCCCGCCACGGTCGCCATGCACGCCAAGCCACTTCCCGATCCCATCTGGTAACTAATCATGGCGACACGACCTGCAGATTGACCTGGAGCGCTCCGGCGTGGTGGTCGGCTCCGGCATCGGCGGCGTCAGGGAGTTCGCCGCCGGCGTGGAGAGCCTGGTGGCCAAGGGCCCAGGCAAAATCTCCCCCTTCACCGTCCCGCTCGCGATACCAAACATGTCGTCGGCCCTGGTCGCCATCGACGCCGGCATCGGCTTCCTGGGCCCCAACTACTCGGTCTCGGTGGCCGGCGCCACGTCCAACCACTGCATCCACAGCGCCGCCGACCAGATCCGCCTGGGCCGCGCCGACCTCATGCTCGCCGGCGGCGCGGAGGCCGCCGTCGCCCCGGTCGCCCTCGGCGGGTTCGCGGCGCTGGGCGCGCTGTCCCGGCGGAACGCCGACCACGGCACGGCGTCCCGACCGTGGGACAAAGACCGCGACGGCTTCGTCATCGGCGAAGGCGCCGGAGTGCTGGTACATGGAGCGCTTGTGTTCTTCACTGTAATGATCTGTGTCCTTGAGCCCAATGCGAGCTGATGAGGAAAACTTTGGCTAGATGATGGAGAGCCTTGAGCACGCCATGATGCTCGGGTTCAATGGGGTCGCCGCCGGCGGCGTGTTCGCGTCGAACACCGCGGTGGCCATGCCCTACCCCTACGGGATGCCGGTGGCGTACAGCCATGTCGGTGGATACTACTAGTGATGTGAGCATCATTACTCTGTGAATAATACTCGTGATGACAACACGTTATATATAGTACTCATCGCTTGAGTGACACTCTGAATGTATATCTGCGGTTTGCACAATAATACATTACTGAGATATAAGAATCCGGTTCTGTTGGCCGTGTTTTTTTAGGAACCGGAAATTTATTTTCAAAGGGAATATTTTATGCATGGAGTACTAAATGAAGTCTATTTGTAAAACATATTTAGGGATGAGTCTAACTTTGCGCGACGAATCTAATGAGCCTAATTAATTAATGTTTTGCTACAGTAGTGCTACAGTAACCATCTTCTAATCGTGCGGTCAAAGATTTCATTAGGTAGGTCTCGCGAAATAGTTCAATGTTGTGAAGGTAGTTTTATAAACTGACTTTATTTAATACCCTTGATTATTGGTCAAAAGGGTGGAAATATTTTTCCACCCCGAAAGAAACACGGCCGTTGGATGCCAATCTTGTGATACCCTGGCCAGTTCAGAATAGGACCATGGTAGACCATTTGTGTAAGTGAGGTTGTCAGGGTTTAGTAACGTATAAGGATTTTTGAGTATGTCACCAAATCTGGCATTGAGTACTGCAATGCCAATACATCGCTTGAGTCAGAATATTGCAGTAGAGAGATTCAATCATGTTTTCGTCGTAATATACGGCAATCCAATGCCAATTCAGTCAGAATACTCAGTCTCTTTCAAAAGAAAAAGGTCAGAATACTCAGAGGATGATGCAGCCCAGCATGGTGACATGAATCGGGCCAAAATGGGCCTAGAGGGCCAGCCATACTTTATGGGCCCAACCGACCTAGCGGGCTAGCCATACTTAATGGGCCGAACCGAGCTTCCTTTGGGGAAACCTATAGCTTCCGCAAGTTTTTTTTTAGCTAGTTGGCTTCCAGTGTTTGAGATCCGTGCAACGATCGAGATCGCATGTCTCTGTTCGGATTCGAAGCGGGTCACAGCAGCGGGCGGGTGAGTGAAAGGCATCCGACGCCAGCACGGAAGGGAATCTAATTTGAGTCCCAACCTTCAAATGCGATTTTCTTCTGAATTGTTAATCATTTTCTGAATCCGTTTGAACTACCATGTTACTTGGAATTAATGCGACAGAATAAGATCAAATATAAGTATATTTTTATTTTGATATATGAATATTTTAGAATCAACATTTTCATTGTACTATTTCAACATTTTGAATAACTATCTCAACATTTTGGACTTATGACTTCAACATTTTCATACAAAATGTTGATCTAGTTTGTCTGAATTGTTAAATTAAGTTTGAGAAAAATGTTGAACCTAGTACATGGAAATGTTAAGTGCATAGTTCAACCACTTTAAGCATGTTAATTTAATTTTTTGTGAAAAATGTTAAAAGATATAATCGGAATGTTGAACTATTGTTTTTGGAATGTTAACTGCAACATCTTACCTCCTATAACTACATATATTAACTACTGATAATTGAAAAAATGAAGAACGAAAAAAAAACACCGCACCTGACAACGGAAAAGATACGTAGCAGTACGGACCCTCCTTCTCTTTGTTTTCACCGCGGAGCGGCAGTTTTTTTCCGTAGCTCTATTGTTGGGCTGTTCTTGGGCCTCTAAGCTACATTGCTTAAATAGTGCACGGAAGCTATATAGAAGCCCCCGCTTCCTTTGGTGTGCGCGTGCGGGGGTGTTTCGAAAGGAGACAAGTTTTTCCCTCCCAGGTTTCATTTAATTAAGTACTGTTGTAGTTTCTTCAGAAGCTCTAATTAAGATGCTATAGCGATAACACCCATTGTTGTAGATACCGAAAATGGAGTCAATTAACCCAAAAATGAAGCCGAATGGAATTGCATGAACTACTGTCGACGTTGTCCGGCTAAGATTTGCAACCTAACTGCACCAAGTATTTTATCTTTCCCCTCCCTCTGGACCAAGTATTAGTGGAGGCAGAGATCTGGTTACAGCTAGTATCATATGCAATCAGCGGACTATGCTTTGCGTTAATCCAAAGAATAATATAATGATAATCAGCCGGTGAACGACCAGGGGGTTGCGTGCGTGCGTCCGCTCCGGCGCGACGAACGTGTCAGCCTCGCGGCGAGAGACGAGACCGTCAGACTGAAAGCGAAAGGGAAGCAGCAAATAAAAAAGAGGCGTTGGATAATACGGAGTAATAATGCAATATAACTATATATATGCATATATTCTCATAACACCTTCTTGCTAACATGAGTTTGTTATACCAAATACGTAGATCGCTTACGTACCCAACAAAGCTTTGTTGCTTTGTGAACGGTTTCCGAGCTAGTGAGGACTAACTAAACACGGCGCGCCGTGCCGCAATTTGTCAGCATTACATACGTGTGCACGCTCTTGTATCCTGAAGAGATCTTTTCCTCTGATGAAGAAAGTCTACACCTAATAACTGGATCGACCGGTTTTAATTTCATTTTGCCAATTAGTCGTACCTGCAAAGCTGTCACGGGGGAAAACGATCAACAGGGGGATATGATTATTCTCCGATGGACCGGAATTGGAGGAAGATTAATTGGTGCTTTTTGCGTGCCTTTTGTTACTCAAAGGATGATCATGGAAATGATAGTTTCTCACCTGATCCATCGGAACGTAGGTTTGGGTACGGCGGTGGTCAAGTCCGTTCTAACCCAATCAACCCTGGCAACGCGAAAATATTGTGCTGTGCAACGGTGGTGGTGTGTGGGTAGATGGCCAACGGTGCAATACATTTTCTTGAGATAACCTTTTCTAATAATGCCAAAAGTTTTGGTTGGTATCCTTGAGAGATCGCTGATTTTTTCTTTACTAATTTATCTGCTTCCACCTTCGGAAAAGGTCCAGCTAAAAAAAACTTTTGACGCCGTGCATTCCATTCCATTGAATAAAAGGCCATGTCGGCGAGACGGAGATGCATAGGGCGTCAAATGATATGAAATTGACGAGTACATACAGCTAACCATATATATGTACGCTAATTAACTACGTACCCAAGTATTGAATGCTTTAATTTCTCTCTTTATTATCACGTTACACATGGCTTGTCAAAGTAGTACGTCTCACATCACAAAATTGAACACCGACATCTCCAAATCGAATCAGTCTGAGCATCAGTATATACAATTGGTACTGGATGGTCCATGCATGCTCATCATGCATAAGGCGGCAAATAATGCACGAGCTGAGAGAGAGAGAGAGAGCAACACATCAGAGCATTTCATACGGTTGTACATACAAATAATAAAAAGCCACATCTGTGTTTCTGAAGGGAGGCCCATGATCGACTCAGCAAAGAAGCTAGAGATATGTATAGTAGGGTCGTACGTTGCTTTCACAATCTACGCCCATTGCCCAAGTGTGTGTGTGTGTGTGTGTGTGTGTGTGTGTGTGTGTGTCACACACACACATCATTCAGCAGCAGGCATGTAGGGATCGAACGAACTCGATGTTACCTGGCGCGCGTAGTATGAATGCATACCTAGCTACGTACCGAGGAGAAGAAAGAAAATAGAGGCAGATCATCGGTGCTCGTCGTGTGCGTTTGAGATCGACGACTGACCCGGTGATGGATGGAAATAAATCAACGGGCGAAATGGTCACAAACGGAGAGAGGGATCGCATCGATGGGCTGACCAGTCAGTCGTACGTACGTACGTATGTCCCTGTTGAACAAGACGACGACGAGGCCGGGGGATCCGATATCGATATACTCCGTCGACGACTCGTACGAGACCACGCACACGGTCCACACCCACACACAGCATAGTTATTAGGACCAGACCGGTCATCGAACCGGCGAGGCTGTCGGTTCATTGGTTCAACCGCTAGGAACCGGTTGAACCGGCGGTTCAATAGTTTTGAACCGTTGAATCGAACCGGTCATAAAATATTTGAACCGGTGCCATATATTCTTTTACCATTTAATACTTAGCGGCATATAGTTGATATAAAAAACATAAATATTAGTCACAATCAACTTCATAAAACTTTATGTTTACATAAATACATAAATACTTGTCTTGGAACGGCAAGGGACACGAGCAGCCTAGCAATATACTATTGTCTCCACTCCAATGACTATCCAATCCACACATAAGTGGCCTAGCAATATACAAATCGAATCATTTTAACATGGTGTTTAGATAGTCACCGTTTTCGATGTCGTGCAATTGTGCTGTGGTGTGTGGTCACGCTGCCGCAAGGGGCTTCTGCAGCTCTGCGATTTGTTGCCCTGCTCCCTTCCCTGACCTGCGCCCAAGGGAGTCTTCAAGGATGAGAGGCCTCCGCTGGCAAAGAATGAGCAGGGCACAGAGGATGTGGTGCTGCGGCTGCAACCAGTGACGAACGGGCAGTGCTGCAGTAGATTAGGGAGGAGAATCAACGGACGCTGCTGCTTGTGATGCACCGTCGACCTGCTGCCGTTCTTGGGAATCAGGAGCGCCGCCGCCCTGTTTCACGATGCGCCGTCTCCGTCGTGCGAGCCAGGAGGGGATCGGAGCCAAAAACGTTCTTTTTTCGTGGGATGTTGGGCTAGGCCGTTGGTTGGGCCATCGTGGGAGAGACTGACCTGAGGTGATCCAACGTATGGAGCAAAAATCGCTCGGTTCGAACGGAACCGCCCGGTTTGCCGGTTTCGTAAAAAACCGGCCGGTTCATCCGGTTTTAACCGGTTCGATTGCTTGACGGTCTTTAAAGCGAACCGAGCCGTTGGAGGCTCTGGTTCGGTCTTTTACCGATCGGACCGCCGGTCCGGTCCGGTCCTAATAATTATGACACACAGTGGCCGCCGGCCGCATTGCGATCCTGGACCGGGCCCACCCTGCTGGCCCACGGTGGGGCCCACGCACGAGTGGTATACGTATATACGTACGGTGGTGTTGTGCGGTGTGCCCCCACAGCCGCCACTACTACGGACCTACGGTCTACCATAGCTTTGCGAGTCGTATGTAGACAGTACGTAGTACTACTTAACTATGGGCAGGTACTTTTACACCAGTTGTATACACTATGGCCTAAAGTTAATAATCTGATATATACAGGTGCACATGGGGGCCGGGTGGATATATGGGATAAAGGTTGTAAAAGGTTCGCTGTAAATTGGGGGAGCATGCAAATTTGTGGATGGATCATAATGGATCTCGTTTGTAAGGTTAAAAAAGCGCAATGGTAGATGAGTTTTTTTTTCAAAAAAAATATAAAGATCAGGCATGTACAGTACAGACCTCTCTGCCTTTGTGTACTCTCCCTGCAGTGATCGTCTTCGTAGCGGAGGAGGTATTCCCCATTGTCTTTTCCGCAATCATTGGCACTTCATTTCTGCGATTTTTCTTTTTAAAAAAACAAGCATGCAAACAGAGGGTTCTCAAAAAAATCCAACTGTATATATTACTCGGTTTTCATTTTCCAACCCAACATATACACGGCTCAGGATTTACTACGCGTCGACTACTCGAAGCATATGGTCAAAATTAAAGGCTAACCATTCACATGCATAGTGCTGGACGTTACGCATCATGCATTCTTGCTATTATTCCTGTTATTTATACAACACAGGTGATGGGGATGCGCGTGACAGATACTAACGTGTACAACTAGTGTCCCAACTGTCAGCTCCCCTGGTGCTGCACCGCAAGTAGCTAGGCGCGTGCGAGACGTGACAACAAGGCCCATAAACTAATCCAGCGGCATAATAATACTACATAATACAATGCCATAAGGAGACATCCACTCGAGACCAAGAAATGGCGCGTGTATGTGCTCGCACCGACGGATCTTCTTCTTCAGCCTCACCTAACCTAACTACGGATGCAGTGAAAACATATCACAACAAACAACCGCTTTAAATTACTTGTTTACGCATGCAAGCCGGAAGCCTATGCCCTGAATTTTATAGTAACAGAGAGACACCACTGATGCAACTTTTAATGGCTTCGTCTGTTGAGCTCGATTTGTTCGCACGTGCACTTGGGCCTTGTTTAGATGCTGAATTTGGGAGGTTGAATTTGAGAGTAAGATGTCACTTCGTAATCATTGCGTTACTGTAGCATTTCGTTTGTATGTGTGAAAAATTGTCCAAAAATTGATTAATTAGGCTCAAAATATTCATCTCGTAGAGTACAACAAAACCATGCAATTAGTTTTTGATTTCATCTACTTTTAGTACTCTATGCATGTTATGACATTTTGATGTGACGGGGAATCTTCTTTTTGTATATTAAATTTTGGAGTGCTCTTTTGGGATCTAAAGGCCTTGGATCCAACGGCGTTGACGGGACTCGCAAAAACAAAAGCGCAACACAACAAAGCAGGATCACATCCACGGCATGGCCTATAGATCAGCTTTACAGCTCGGCTCCTCCATGCAAATAAGCTCCAGCATTCAAGCCCCATTCTCGTATGCTTACTAGTTACAGTACTGCACTTGATTCAGCCTTTTTTTATCCATTCACGTGGTTAATTTGTCGAACAATGCTAGATCAAACAGAATTAATTAAATAATTAGGCAGTGGCATACAGCAAAATGATGACAATAACATTATTACCTCATAAACAAAAAGAAAAAGACAGAAAAATGATTTCCCCGGGAAAAAGCCCCTTCCTTAGCCGCATTACTTGCACGATAGTACCGAAAAAGTACCACAAAAATGGTGGGAATCATCACCATCATCACGGTTGTGGTTGTACCCACCATTAGGAGCCAAAAAAAATAAGAGAAAAAGGTGAAAGCCATACCCAAAAAAAGGAGCTTGTCCAATAGCGCCGACACGATTTCAAGCATGGGGTCCTTAATTATATGTATTTCAAAAGCTTTCAAATCTCACTTCTCGCGCGGAAAATTTTAAAAGTCCCCCACTTCGTTGAAAGAAGTACGTTCAAATGTTTTCTTCTTTCCTGCACCACCAAATTGATTTCACGTGCCATTTGAAACTACAAAGTATTTGAATATTACTAACAAGCTGTGTCTTCTGAAAGCTCAACAGACATTTGCATTCGGAACATGCGAATGCGACCGTGGATGGCGAAAACAAGTTCGAAAAACAACTTGTTAGCATCTAATCTCACACCGAAAGAAAGACGATAGAATAATTCCTCGAGAAAAAAGAGGAGAATAACTCTGACATGGCAGAAAAATAGAAAGAAAAAGCTTATTTTCCCCGGAGGACAAGCTATATTAATTAATAAGCCGTAGTTGAACTAGAAAAAGTGATTCTGTACCTGCCAATTAGACTCCCGATCAGATGATCCAACGGCTGTTAGTGATCGAGACGTCAATTAGCGGTTGCACTTACCCCGGTTGATTTCACCAGTAAACAAATCAGAGATATTTCGAATTTCCCTCTGTTTCTTTTCTTCCTTTCTTAAATACTGACAGCCCCGTCTGACTGAGAGAGCGTGTCGATAAAAAGGCGTAAAGCCGCCGCCTCCTCTTTCCCCATTCCACGCTGCTTCGGCACCCACCTCCCCCCCACTTCGCCGCCGGCGGGTGGAGTCGGGCCGGAGCAGCCGCCCTTTACCGGAGCCTACTACCAAACTATCCGGCGGCCATGGGGCACGGCGTCAGCTGCGCCCGCACCGGCGACGAGCACGACTACTTCCGCGCGGCGCAGCTCGGGGACCTCGACGCCCTCGCCGCGCTCATCGCCGCCGACCCCTCCCTCGCCCGCCGCGCCACGCTCTACGACCGCCTCTCCGCGCTCCACATCGCCGCCGCCAATGGACGCCTCGAGGTCGCGCCGCCTCCTCCTCCCTGGTCCACCCACGCCATGGATCCCGTCCTCGAGCTCTTTCTTCTCCTCGGCTCGGCCTCTGAACCAACCACTTGTTCTTGCTTTTCCTGCAGGTGCTGTCCATGATCTTGGATCACGGGGTGCCGCCGGACGTTGTGAATCGGCACAAGCAGGTGCGGGATCCCATCAAAATGATGCCTTTTTTTCTTTGCAACTTGCAGGGATCTCTCTGCTAGCTGCTGCAGAATCTCCTTATTTTTTACCCTCTGAAAGGACAAAAATCTCATCTTTTTTTTTCCTGCTTGCTTGCTTGCTTCTTGTGTGCGCTCCAGACACCGCTGATGCTCGCGGCGATGCACGGCAAGATCGACTGCGTGCTCAAGCTTCTCCAGGCCGGCGCCAATGTGAGCAAAGTTTCAAACTCCTTGTCCTAATGATTCAGACGCCTGCAAGACCTACTCGCTAATCATGGAGCTGTTCGATCTGTGCCCCTCAGATCTTGATGTTCGATTCGGTGCACGCGCGGAGCTGCCTCCACCACGCGGCCTACTTCGGCCACGTCGACTGCCTGCAGGCCATCCTCTCGGCGGCGCAGACCACGCCGGTGACCAACTCATGGTGAGATCTTCGCCTCCTCGTGGCTGTCTGGCTTTGTTGCCCGGCGAGATGTTCGTGCCGCTCACTCGTTGCTGTCGAAGCTTGGCAGGGGTTTCGCCCGGTTCGTCAACGTCAGGGACGACCACGGCGCCATCGCCGCTGCATCTCGCAGCCAGGCAGGGGCGGCCAGGGTGCGTGCAGATGTTGCTGGAGAACGGCGCCATTGTATCCGCTTTGACCGGCTCATATGGGTAAGCAATCTTGCCATTCTTGCCACTGTCTCCATTAGCCAGGGGATCGGCTGAGCTTGTTCCTCTTCCTCAGTCAGATTAAGATGCTGATTCGTGTATTGCTTTCTGCTGCAGGTTCCCTGGTAGCACATCGTTGCATCTGGCTGCTCGCAGCGGGAACCTGGATTGCACCCGGAAATTGCTTGCCTGGGGAGCAGATCGTCTGCAAAGGGACTCGGCAGGGTGAGTGCCACGTCCATCACATGCAGTTCATCTTTCAGTATATAGCTTAAGGCCTGAATCGTTCCTGTAGTTATTGCTCCCATCACCAAGTTTAGTTCTCTATCTGCGACTCTTAAGAAACAAAAAACAACTGATCCCTGTGTCCCTTGTGCAACTCAACCAGTCGACTAGCAAGTGGAGGAGTCATCAACCATTTGCTGAATTCACATTTGCAAGTGGAGTCATCAACCACTTGCCAAATCCACATTTGAAAATTTCAACGAGGGGCCAGATGTTGACCGTGCTGTTTTCAAATTGCCCTTTTGCTCAATTGCACAAACTCTGCCACTGAATCTTATGGCTGATGATTGCAGGAGAATCCCCTATGCTGTTGCGCTGAAGCGCAGCCACCAAGCTTGTGCGGCTTTGTTAAACCCTTCATCAGCAGAACCCATGGTGTGGCCTTCCCCGCTGAAGTTCATCAGCGAGCTCGATCCAGAAGCAAAGGCTCTCCTGGAAGCAGCCCTGATGGAAGCCAACAGGGAGAGGGAGAAGAAGATCCTGAAGGGCACGAAGTTCTCTCTGCCATCGCCTTCGCCTTGTGACGGGGATGTTGTGGATGATGCATCCTCAGAGGTAAAGCCCATTGTTCGTCTGACGATTGTGGAATTAGAATACCATCAGCACATTCATTTGGTAGTTCGTTGAGGTGTTCTCTCTGCAAAACGAGGGACTAATGCATCATTCATTTGTGGTTCAATCACAGGTGAGCGACGCCGAGCTGTGCTGCATCTGCTTCGACCAGGCCTGCACCATCGAGGTGCAGGACTGCGGGCACCAGATGTGTGCGCCGTGCACGCTGGCGCTGTGCTGCCACAGCAAGCCGAACCCGACGACCCTGACGCTGCCCTCGCCGGCCTGCCCGTTCTGCCGCGGTAACATCTCGCGGCTTCTGGTGGCCCGGACCAGCACGTCCAGTGACGACCCGGAGAAGGCCGTCTCCTCCCCTCAACTCGCCCGGCGGCGGTCTCGGCGGTCTCACAACCTCAGTGACGGTGGGAGCAGCAGCTTCAAGGGGCTCTCGTCGGCCATGGGTTCCTTCTCCAGGATCGGCCGCGGCTCGAGCCGGATGGCCGATGTCGACAGTGCCAGCGTGGACAAGCCCGAGCACGACCTGTGAAGCAGAGCGCTGGCCGGCCAAAGGCCCAAAGCAGCCGTCACCGCCAGCTTTCCGAGAGAAGAATGGGCATCCATTTGAGGAATTTGAGGATTGATGAGTTGAGTCTATAAATAGGAGCTAAATAAGTAGTGTCTCGCTATGTCTCTGTCTTCTTGCCTGCCTTGCTCTCCCTATTCTTCGGCGTGCCGGGATTCACCTGGCCGCGCCATATTCCATTGTCACCACCAGCTATAGATATTCCTTGGCATCCCGGTTCCTATCGGCGTCGATGTAAGATGTAACTGTCGCGGGGAGCTTGCCCGTTCCATTCATGGCATCACAAGACACAGTCCGGGACTGTGGCCGCTGGGGGGACTGAGTGATCTGAAAGAAAGAGGCATCGCATTCCAGGTGCATGTCGCAGCAGCTGCGGCGGCGTGATGTGGAGGGTGCCAAGCTGTGGCTCTAAAGGTGTCCTGCCATGGCATGTGAGCTCTGCCGGCCTGTCCTGTTGCCTTGCCTGCGTTGGTGTTAATGGCTGCACGGCAGAGAGCGAGGCTGCTCTGCTCTGTGATCTCAATGGCTGTAGGTCTCGTGTACTGATGCGGCCGGAGGCAGAGCAGAAGCAGATCACGGCGGTGGTGGTCCTGAATCGGATGAGGTGAGAGTGAGATACGCCTGCTCCTGCCGGGATGACAATGTACCGGCCCTGGCTTTAACTGCTCGGGAGTGGGGACGGTGAATGGTGGGTGAGGGACGGAAGAAGGGTCACCGTCACCGCCTCCGGTGCCCACCGGCCATCGCCGTCCGGCTGTCAGCAGCTCGATCTGGCTGCTGCCAATGGCCCGTGATGGCTGCCGGCAGCGTCAGGGCGTGGCCGGTGATGGCTCAGTCACTGCCGCCGCAGCTTGACGCTAGTTACTATGTATGTGTCGGTAGATGTCCTTTGCAACGAGTACGTGAGGGTGACGGGAACTCCTCTTCTCATCTTCTGCTGTAGTTCTGTGTGGTGCTTGCAGTGATCTCGATCGTGAGATGTATGAAACAGTATGGATTATGATTTATGAATATGATCGTGGGGGTTTGCAATTGCATCCCAAGAAAGAAGGGAGAACAGATGATACTGTCTGATTGAAGCATGGTCTGAGGATGGGCGATGTGTGCCGATGTCTGTGAGGGGCAGGCAGGTGGGGAAGTGTAGCACTGTAGTAACATGTTGAAGGCTGACTGACTGTATAACTAAGCTAAACCCTGCCGTGTGGAGTAGGCACTCGAGTCAACCGGTGCTAGGAATTCTCCGGCAGCGACTCTGTTCATCTGCAGAGTTTGCAAGACTTAAAAGTAAAAGACGACGGCAACAGACAAGAAAACGGGGGCGATAGTCTAAGTTTAGGTTGAAATGGGACACGCCGTGTAGGAAAAATATCCAACCATCCAACCGATATCCGATCCAGCTCCCATGGATGCATTTCCAGGCCGCGTGATTGACCAAGTGCTGCTGTTCAAGTGTGAGCGTGACGAAGGCAGGCTCAGGCAGGTGAGGTAGATATTTGTGGAGCTTTGCTCGCTGTCACCAAGGATGCAGCGTCATCGAGTGATACGTACTCTAATATAATCTATCTATCTAAACGAAAATATCTAGGCATCACACTTCGTCAGCTGATGAAATGGCCAAAAAGATACCGGAAGTTGCTTTTTTTGTAGTGCCCATTGATGCGCTAATGATCCAGCGCTCATTCGCCGATGCCGTTGCCACTTGGTTTTCTGCCCAACTCGACGCGAAATCTTTTACTGGTTTTCCATGTTAAACAGTAGCGCCAGCGCCACACAGGTGCAATAAGCCACGCTATTCTTCATCGCAAAAAAAAAGGCTCGCTATTCTTGGATCCGACTAATATCTGGCTTCAAAATTCTTAGGAACCGTGCAAATTCTAGATCCCAGTTTAGACTTTAAAAATATAGATATTTAACACTTCATTTGTTCTGCAGAGTTAGTTTTAAAAACTCTAATACTGCAAAATTAATTCTAGGAGTTGGGGCCCTTCCAAGCTAGTAGCCATCTACTCAGATGTAGTGAAAACGAAGCTGATTTCCCTCAGAAAGAAATGGGAAGAAAACTACGAGTTTGATAAGGACAGAAAGAGTCTTGGGACGGGCATGCGTACCATAGGTTCTCCACATGCCACAGCTGAGGATGTCACGTCCAAGTTGAGCACGTCTGCATCAGGATTGGTGGGCAAATGCCACTGTACTGTGTGGCCTTGCTCGGCAGAAACGTCTACCTCCACACTCCACTTGGATTTTGGATTGATCCTTCAACCTCAGGGTGCCCGTCCCTGTAACGAAAATGACGGCTCCGTTGTTTTCTGATACAAGGCAGGGTCACTGTTATTCTGTTAAGCATCAATTAAACTTGCAGCAAAGCAGTAGCATCATCACGCCGCAGCGATCCTGTTAACATTGTATAGTTCTGTTAACTTTACAACATACTGTCAAGTATTGCTTTCAGGATATTTGCTCACCAAAGTAAGTCGGAAATTATATTCATAAGTTTATCTGCTAATTTTACAACAAAATCGTAGCAGAAAAAAAGGAGACCAAAACTTCATATTTTGAAAGGCTTAGCGAAAACCAAGTTGTGGCACGTTGGGTTGCACGGATATTCACAATCTATTTCCTTCACCTCTCCTGTCGAAGAACCAGTCTCCAACTGCTTCTGCAATGCTCTGTTCAGTGATCACCAAAACAAATTTAAGATTAGAATGGCAGGAGCACTAAAACCAAGTTCATATACGATCGTTACATCACCTTATTGTTTACTCTGGGGGAAGTTGGAGAGTGCCAGGTCAATGAGTTCAGCGACTGACAATGAACAAAGCACGAGTTGATATAAAAACCCCAGTCCCTTTTCTTTTTAACTTCACTTATAGCATCATGCAATTCCTTCCTAAAACCTGCAAAATTTTGTGTTAGGCATAGCAAAACACATGACTATGAATCTGGAAAGCCAGATACCTTAAATGAATATATTATATGCAGGCTGTGTCAACCTTGGAGAATTTTAAGTTGCTCAGAGCTGCACTTGGCAATATCCAGTCTGCAGTCCAGCCATGAATGTTGAGGGTCAGATGCTGCTGGAGCTAATGCATGTTGTACCTGAAAAAAAAAGTTTCAAGCATATGTTAAGATTGATATTTTAACACAGAAATAGGACATGTCAGGAATCTGATGGATACAGATAAGGATACCTGCCAAGCATCATATGCTGGATTCAGAACGAATACTGGGTTGACAATGTGCTTTACAACTTCGTGTGGAAAGAAACACTGGAACACAGTATAAGTAGCAGTTTTAGAATAATATCATAAGCTCAGCGATAGCAATGAGGTGATGATACCAGTGTGGTTAATTATTACATTGTTCAGAATTAAATACTAACCTGGCCCGGCTCCATGTTTGAGTTACAATGCGAAAACCTTTCCCTTAGACCCTGAGACAAAGCATTCAGAAAACAAAACTTGAATGTTTGTAGAAGTAGAAAATTGGTGGGGGATTTTCACGGATGGAAAGAAACCTGAAGGCGGACAACATCACTGTAAAAAGATTGCATTGTCCTTTTCCCAGAAATGTCTTCTCTGTAATTGAAGAACAGACCAAATGAATTAGATATAGGAACCAAGTACACAGAAAAGTTGTACAATTCCCATTTCCAGTGTTTTTTTATTTACTGCAGATACTATCTAATTCCTGACCGGTAACAGGAATTGAACAAATGTGAAATTTGGTGCTTGTTGGCTGGCATTTGGAAATGCTTGATGAGATAGTAAGATATATAACTGGCGATGCCTTTTTCTGATGTTCAAAAATGCATCTGAACATTGAAATGGTTTTTGTTGACACTGAATGCCGTGAGGTGCAAGTACTTCATACTATGGTCCCATTTTGTGGTCTTATAATAACTCCTGGCACTGTTAGATGCTGGCAGCTGAGTTGTTACCAGCCAGCATATTGATGGATCTGGGGTTCTGGACGTAAACACTACCTAAATATTTTTCTATAATCTTTTTCTCCTCGAATCTATAATAGCATCAATATCTAAACTCTAACGAAATAGCATTCAAATTCTTTAAATTGGACAGATTATCCCTCCAAATCCTATCCCCCACTGGGATTTCCTGCCACCGGCAGCTTTTGGAACCTTTCTTCAGACTATAACCAGGATGTAGAGTAGCTACACAAATTCATGCAAAAAAGAAAAAAAAACCCACACACGTGAAAAAAGAAACAAATAAATGGCAAAACGTATCCATAACAGTCAAATGATGCTATATGGAAAGTCAGAAACATACACATCAAGGAAAAAACCGCCATCTGCAAGACATTTAACCCTAGAATCCTTTGGTAGCAGTGTACGAAAAGCATCACAGTGAATGTAAGTGGCTAGCCCACCAGCAGAGCATCCTGTTAGGAAAGCCTGAAAGCTGGAAATAGAATATCAGCATCACACCATCAGTACAATGGTTTAACTACTCGTAGGGGCAAATAAGAATTAAGAAGTATGAAATCAATCTATACATCCATAATCACACCTAGTAATTAAACTTCCAAGTATATATGAATGTGTAGTGTACCACGCTACATAGTAAGAGAAACATCAATGCAGAACATCCAAAATAGTCCTTTGGTAGCTCATAGACGATGAGTTAATGATAAGAGTGGTCCCTCTGGTCAAGTAAAAAGATACGAGACTAGTACTATTGTAATAAGTAATGAGGTCCCATTATTTACTGATAGCTAACAGTGCCACAACCCAGTTCATATTGTGTTTCTTTGGGAAACAGTTCATATTAAATTGATTGTACACCAAAAGAAAAATAATCAAACTGACGCATTGTGAGATTATGATGTAACCTTCACCTAATCAAATTTAGAACACATATAGAGCACAATAAGTTCATGAATCTAGATGATGGCTGGTCGGTTCATACAGTGTATTTTTCTTTCTTTTTTGCAAGAAAAAGGCAATCAACTCTGCTTGCAAGTAATGACCTGTTTAGCATTTCTGAGCCCCTTGAATACAAGTTCGTTCATGACTGCCTCCCAGATACGCTGGCCTCTGAAGAAGAATCTTGTGCCATTCTGCACGAATTCACAGAATAAGACTCGTTATACACACTGAGTATAAAGCAGCTTTGTTCGAAAAAAAGAAAATCAGACCTGCAACTCATCTTTGACATTCCCAGAGAATGACGCCCCATCGCAATACCTTATCTTCACTTTGTTCCAGTTGTGAAAATCTGTAAATTGACAGCGGTATGGACATATGAAAATGTTATTGTGACAAAAGGATGACCGATTAACCGCTGAAGTAAATAATTCAGGAATTAACTGTTTGCAGCGAGAAATTAAGACAGAGTTGAAAGCATGTAAATACTAGTACAAAAGAACGCCTATCTTTGGAGATGCAATGTCGATCATAATTAACTGGAAAACTGCAAATCAAATTAAATCAGACGGCTAGCTAGCTAGTTATATTCGGTATGGTACATATGATTAGACTGCAACTACATTATCAGTGAAATATGATTGAACTGGTTACAATGAAAAATACCAATTCAAGAGTGGTTACAAAATTTATGAGGACAAAAACTGTAAATACTAACTAGTAAAATCAAACTTCTCTGTAGGCACAACTCCCAAAGTCTGACAACATACTAATAGGTGTAATATTGCCATTTAGACACAGAAACACATCATAAAATTTCTTTTAAAAAACACACCATAAAGAGAAAGGTGACAAACATCACATAGATAGGAAACATCAATACCAGGATTCTGGGATTCATCATCGCTCAAGATCCCGGTAAACTCGACCTGGCGTTCCATGTATCGGGATGAGCCCAACACCGATCTCTGACGTGAGGCACATGACTTGAGATTACGGCACCAGCCTCCACCCTAAAGGTCAACAAACATAAATAACTTATGGAACAGAAGCACTAAAACAACAGACAATCATGTTGTAGTATCTGTAACAGAGTAGCAGTGTAGCACTAGGTATATCTCAACGTTATGTTTTGCTGCAAATGGAAAACGTTCCTTAGCAAATCACATTGCCACACACTTAGATGCACCAAATCTAGGTTTTGCCAAATCAGTCTAGTTCTTTTTTCATCTCAACAACAATAACCACATAGTGCCTATTATTATGAAAACAAGTTCAGTGACAGACAATTCTTGTCCGCTCAGTTCGATGCCTGACATTAAAATTCGCATTGCATGCATTGTCCAAACTAACATTAAGACCAAAAGTGTACAGTACGAGTTTGTACCAAAATGTGTACTCGACTGAAAACATGACCTACCTCCAAATGGATTAGCCAGCTTTCCGATCCACTCCCGGAGCCTCTCTGTAGGTGGTACCCGGGTGCGCTCCCGTCCAAGCATACTGCAAAAATCACAGAACAAGCCCCACCCAAACCGTGAGCACGAATCCCAATCAAACACAACCTGAGTGCTGAGTGTACTAAAGGGTGCTCTGATTAGCTAGTGGAGTAACGAGGAACCGAAGCCAAAGAAGGCGGCGTTGAAATTGGAATTTGAAAATCGGCAGGGGGAATTGGGAAGCGGGAACTCACGCGCGCCCTTCTCCTGAGCGCGGCGGACGAGGGTGAGCTCGACGAGGGCGGGGCTGCGCCCGCCGGAGGAGGACGACGAGGAGGAGTCCGAGGCGAGGGGCGCGGAGGCGTAGTAGGAGAGCGTGAGCAGCAGCGCGGCCGCGAGGAGCGCGACGGCGAAGGTGGCCCCCGCGGCGCCGGCCCGGCCGCGGCGGCGCCACCAGAGGCGCAGGTGGTGCGAGGCCGGGGCCGACGCGGAGGACGGCGGCGATAGCGGCGGCATGGTCCGGGCAGGATCTGATCGCTGTGTCCAGTGGCACTGTTGCTCCGCGTTTTATTGGGCTGGTCTGCTTTTTCTTGGGCCGCATCATTCGGCCTCTTAGGCCTGCCACCGAGTGAAACAAGGCCTTTTGTGGTCCAAGTATCCAATGTGTCCTTGAATAAAAGGTTCAAAGTCTCCTCAAAAAAAAAAAAGAATAAAAGGTTCAAAGAAGAAGCACGTAGCGGCAGTCTAGTCATTGACATCTGCTCAACATACCATTATTAATTTTTAGAAATCAATTTAAATCTTGGGACGCGATGATTCAAGGACACAACGGATATACGCCCTAGCTTTAATTAAGCATCTGTGTTCTGTGTCAACTCAATTCAAACTAGAGAATCCCTTTATCTGAAAAAGAATAAAAAAATCAAACAAGAGAAATTGCCGCCAAAACTTTTGCTCGCGCCCATTCTGATTAATAATCCTTCAATTACAAGCAGATTTCCCCTCTCGGTGTAGTACTAGTGTCCTTAAGAAATTAATCGTTTTTTTTTACAATTTACATTGTAAATCAGTATAATGCACTCCAGTCCTACCATTACAATGCAGTGATCAGTAGCGTGACAACAAGTTTATAGACACCTATGAACTCCATATCTTCCCCTCCAACGAGATGATGATGATGGAGACGTCGTCGTGGTACCGCCTTCGGTCGCCTTGCTGAACCTCGAGCAACTCATGGAACCCCGTTCCTACACCGTCACAAGAACTACTCCATCAGACATATAACCATAACCATTGTTAATTACTACAGCAGCCTTCTTACTCAGGATTAATTAACCAGGAAGGTTAATTAGCTATCTAGCTGCAATCAAATGAACGAACTCAACTCACCGGCTTGGTGGGCGGCGCGGAGGAGGATCTCGTGGCTGAGGTACTTGGCGGGGTCCTCGTCGGGGTACCTGGCGGTGAAGGCCTCCACCTGCGCCACCACCTCCTCGTTGGTGAAGTAGTCGTAGAGCCCGTCGGAGGAGAGGATCATGAACTTGTCCCGCGGCCCCCGCCGGTGGTGCCGGAGGTACGGCCGGCAGCTGATGTACGGCGACGTCCCGACGTAGTTCACCCGGAAAACCTCCAGCAGAGCACTGTTCCACCTCGGCTGCAATATATGATCCGTTCCGATGCGCCGGTTATATACATCATCAATGGCGATCCAATATATGAAAATATGATCCATTCAATTCAAGCTAGCTTCTACACAAGTGAATGACAGTGGCAGTGGGTACTTGGTACATACCTCTTTTAGGTAACCGGCTCCGAATGCTCTTGTCACCTTGAGAGAACCCTTCACCCTGTCGTTCACAATGCAGGCAGGATCATCCAGGTGCTCGCTCCTGATCCGTCTCGCCTCCTGCATCGTCGATCAAACGCAACAACAAGCAGAAATAAGAATCGAACCAGCGATACATGGAGTGGTGAATTGATCATCGAGTATTAATTTATTACCACCTTGTAGACGCTGGTGCTGTGGTCCACGGTGAGCTGCAGAGCGGTGAGCTCCCCCATCTCGCACGCGTGCCGCAAGATCTCCTCCTTGACGCCGGCGAGGTCGGCGCCGCCGCTGGCGCCCTGCCGCGGCGCGAGGACATGCGACAGGTCGGGCTCGGCCCGCTGCGCCAGCACGGCGCGGCTGTCCCCGACGTTCATGACGTACACGTCGGCGCCCTTCATCAGCACCACCAGCACGCACGACCCCATCATCGCCAGCTCCGGGCACTCCGCCGCCCGGGCCTCCGCATCCGCGAAGAACGCCGACTCCGTGCCCTTCAGCGCCCGCGCCAGCGCGTCGAGCACCTCGTGCTCGTGGCCCCGCTCCTTCCCCGCGCCATGGCCGTTGCACCGCGGCGGCGGCGGCGGCGGCGGCTGCCCGTCGTCGTCGGCGTCGTCCTCCACCGCGAGCACGCCGCGGAGCTCCCGGCACACGGCGGTGTACAGGTTGGCGACGAGGTAGTCGGTGGCGTCCGGGCCGTTGAAGCCGTCGTAGATGCCGACGAACACCCAGCCGTGCTCGTCCGACACGACGAGGTGCACCCTGTCCTCCCCGGCCTTCCCGCGCGCCCACTGCACCCTCGCCGCGCCGCCCTCGTCCGCCGCCGCGCCATTGCCGCCGCCGCTTCCCTCCGCGTGGCTCCCGATCGCCGCGCCAATGCCGCCGCCGTTGCCGTTGCCGTTGCCGGCCGCCACGTCGGCGCGGTCATGCTTATGATCACCGCCGGGGGACACGCAGGGGCCCGCGCGGAGCACCGACGCGACGGCGCGGCGGAGGCCGCCGAGGAGCGGGCTCGACTTGGACGCCTTGAGGCACTGGCGGCGGTGGCGCGTCGCCTCGAGGTCGGCGAGGATCTGCTCGTCGGTGCGCGCCAGCCGCGACACGGACACGCCGGAGGTCGTGGCGGACGTCGACGGCGAGGTGCTGTACTCCAGCGGGCCCGAGTACTGCCGCGGCTGGAGCGTCCGGAAGGAGAAGGAGTTGGAGCTGTCGAAGGACGACGAGCCGGAGAAGGAGTCGTTGAAAACGGAGGCGCCGCCGCCGGAGGAGCCCACCGTCAACTGGTTCGACGGCAGCAGGACGCCGTGGATGGCGCCGGCGAACGCCGGGCCCTCGCGGCCGTCGAAGCTGAGAATGTGGCCGATGCTGCTGCCGTCGTCGGCTGCTCCTCCCCCGTTGGTGTACACGTCCGCCGCCGAGGCGTCGGCGCGGTGGCCGTGTTCCGGCGCGAAGCAGGGCGTCGCCAGCCTCGCCACGCGGTTGCCCATGGCGACGACGGCGGCGGCAAGGTGACGAGGCAGGGAGCGTGTCGGCGTGGCGTCGCCGGATCTGGATTGGCATCGGAGAATGTGGCGCCGGTCGGGGGGCAGAAAAATGGGCGGCAAGCAGAGGGATCAACGGGGGGCGTTGACATTGCCGCGAGCGAGCTAATGAGATTTGTTTAAGGAGTTGACCAGGATCTATCTCCTTGCATTTGTTTTCTTTTTGTCTCTGCGGGTCAGGTTTTCTTTATCCTCGTAATCCAAGTTGACTTTGATTCTGCAGGAGTAAAAATAGCGTTGCAAGCTTGGAGCTTCAGGGTGTGACTAAGATTGGGCCGGCGATCAACGTGTCGTGACGCCCGGTCCTTTTTACATGTGACATGGTGTACAGTATTTACTTCCATCCAAAATGGACATACGCGCCTGATATGAACAACTTTTTGGGACCAGAGGTCAAACTACGGCCAGTCTTAAATATTTTTATTGTACAATTATTAAGACTAAAAACTAGCTAACCGAGTTAGATAAGTTTCACAGGATGATTGATGGAACTTCTTTCATATCTCGTAAAATTCTCTCTTTTATTTTCTCTATCACATCAGCAAATTCAGTATCATAAAACTCTACAAACTTGAGATTGTCCTAAGGATTCACACTTTAATTTGGATGCCATTTGGAATTCCATAAGTTCTCGAAATTCCAACCATAAATTGCCAAACCCACAAATCTTCGTTTTCGAAACAAAACCCTTAAATTCCTAACCCGCTAAAATAACGGTAACCTCACTACGTGTTGGGGGGAAGCAAGAAAATCCTGAATACCACATAGCTTCTCCAGCATTTAAAACTTGCACAAAAGTCCCTTAGAAAATAAATGCCAGGGAGTCAAACATCATCTCCGAATTATTGTATGAATTCTCAATAGTTGAGGAAAATGGGATTTCTCCATTGCTTATTTTGGTGCCTCCGAATTACTGTATGGATTAACTAGATGCGTACTATAATCTAGCTAATAGATTTCCACTTTGTACTAAAATTTTGACTGATATTACATTGCAAATTGGGTTAAAATTTCAACTAAGCGGTCAAGATTACCCTCCATGTTCCGGTACCCAAGTGATGCCAAGGCAGAGGAGCTTTTATACTTTCTACTTTGGTTCTTTGTCATCAATCGTTGAGCCTTACTTAATCTGAGTAATAAAGACATATGCCTATTTGGTTTGATAGTGTAGCTCCTAAAAGGATAAGAGCAACTCCAACAGTTCCCCAATAACAATCCTCTTTTCCAATATTTCTAGCTAAGGGGATTGAGACGAAAAAACACGGCTCCAACTGATCCCTTTTCTATTCCCCTTTCCCTATAATTTTTTCTCAATCCCCTTTAATTCCCCTCCTCTCCCCTTTCTTTCCTCAATCTGTCCAATTTTTCCTCGATCCCCTTTCCATCTTTTCTTGTTCCCCTGCCTACCCGACGCATCGTCCACGCGGCCTGCGCTGCTCATCGGCGGTGATGCCGAGCGCTGCCGCTGCACTGGCCGCGCGCCGCCCCTCGCCGGCCGCGGCGAGCGCGCCGTCGCACCGGCCTCGCCCTGCTCGCCGGCCGCAGCGAGCGCCGCCCCTCGCCGGCGCGCCCAGTCCCCGGACAGCCTCGCCGCCGGTCGCTCGCATGCCAGCGAGCCGCGTCCGGCTACGCGTCGCCTCCCCAGTCCCCACCGTCAGGCCGCCCGCCCACAAGCCGCCCCGCCCTGCGCCTCCGACCGCACGGCCCTGCGCCGCACTGCCGCCGGTGGGCTGCCTGCCCGCACTCCACGCCGTCCTCCATCTTCTGGCTGCACGAACTCGCGTCACCTCGTCGTTGGCTGGCCGGCTGGCCGCAAGCCGCGCCGCCCCCACGCCCGGCTGGCCGCCGGGGAGCCCGTGCCCATGCTCCTCCCTGTACGCATTGAAGAAGAGACCAAGGAAACGGAGAAGAATCCAGTCACTTACACGTGGGACCCACTAGCCAGGGAAAGGAAAGGGGAATGAGGGAAGAGGATCTGCTGAAGCAACTCTCCCCAGTATTTTAAAAGTTTGGAAAGGGGATTTTCCTATAGCAAAAGTAAAGAAAAAGAAAAAAGGGGAACTGTTGGAGTTGCTCTAAGGCGCGCGAGCCAATCGTCGGTCAGTTGGCTGTGTTGCCTCAAGCCCTCGAGCGTCACTGAAACTCCAGTTGAAAAATCGACGAACTGCCACTTGAGACAAGTTGCTCTGATGAACGAGTTGCATTACAAATCCATGCATTTCTTTGATCAAGGTCGCCCTGTTACTACGCATGCCCACATCGGCAATACATCATCATACATACATATATACATGCATGCATACATGCACCTGCGCTGACTTTGGTAACCATGGAAAGTTCAAGAGCAGGATACATACATTAACTAGAGTACCTTTTGGCTTTGGCATAAAAAATTAACTAGAGAGTACCCAGAGCCTGCAGTGCAAGAGACATTTTAATTTGCGCACTGGTAAATCAAACACTAAACAAAGCCGGCGATTGGATGGGGCAACCGCAAGTCAAACCCCAGGCTGGAGTATTTTTGTATATGGCACTACTTGCATACATGACATACATGAAAATTCAAACGTATTTTTATTCGAGAGCAAGTGGACCCGTCACTTGTATACAATATACGCGTTCATACGTGTGTCAGTGTACAATGAGGTGAAATATTAGTATGAAATGTTATATAACGGAGCCAAATGAATCGGTGGGAATATCCTACCGGATCTTTAGCTTGCAACATGCATGATCTAGCTGGTTCCTTATGACGTTGTTAGATAGAAAACAAACGTTATTTGTGGCTACTGGTACCATGATAGCAAGAGAGAATTGTTTTATATTTGACTATTTGTAGATCATGTGGAGTAGTATAATACTGGTGGAGGCTAGCTGCTCATAGTACCTGATTTAGTATTCGTCTGTTGATGATCCCAATCTTAACCATTACGGTTTTTAGACTTGATCGATAAGGTACATATTGAAAACCGGGCGAGGGATTCCTAATAATCTCTATATTCATCAGTGTCACTTCAGGATTGTCATGCTATTTACTTGCTGCTGACATCAAGATCAGCCTGACAGTGATACATCCGACGAAAAATGCGAAAGCCCAACAACGAATGAAGTCAAAATTTTGATCTAACTTGGGGTCACCACTCGCTACACCCACGAGGGTCTAAATTTTGGTGCGCATGTGTGACCAAAAGCTTTCAGTGAATTTATTTGTATGTGCATATGTGCACGCCTAATTGTCACCTTGTAATCGCTACTAGGTTTATACTATTTTCTCATTATTTTTTAAAGTAAATAGGCAAGTGAAGTAAAATTGACTTTTTCTAGATGATTATTGGCGCTTTTTAGGAATTTTACGCATAGCAATCAATTTATTTTTTCTCTAATTTAGATATTTTCCAAGAATTATTTACTAAGTGGCTCATGGTTCTTTTGGTTGGGATATTGGTAAGGGGATTTGTTTTCCCCGTCAGAGATTGTCCAAATTAGACTATAAAACCTTCCAACATTATTAAGAAGGACAATGATCATCTGCCATTTGAGAAAACACTCGTATAATTTGGATATGCTGTAATGAACTTTATAAAATAGTATGTAGCTTCCTTAGTTTTCCTTTCCTAACTGGATGATTGATTACTAAGCCAGACAAGGTACTTCAAATACAAATAAAAAAGAAGAAAAAAGACACTTCTTTCAGATTCCATAGCAGAGTTTCAAATGAAAATCCATTTAAAACGTGAAGAGGAAACAATAAGACAGAGATGAATATTCTTTTGAAAGAATAGGACTACTTTTTTTAAAACAGAATATACGGAGTAGGACAGAAATGATTATTACCTTTTTTTGAAAAAAAGGATATTTCATATTTCATAAATAAAATAATTACAAAGTGTCCAATTGAATCGAAGAGAGGTGCTGGAAAACATGGATGATTTGTATGCACCACTATGCATGTGTATTGGATGCTTGGACATGATTAGACTGCACGCTCAGAGATTCTCTCCAACTTTTGTTTTCCTTCATCAGTTTCCGCTTTCACTTTTTTCTTTGTGTCAATTTCTCTTCTCGAACGTCCATTCAACTGAAAGTTAATCTGAAACGATGTAGTCTACCATATACATATTACATACATGTTATGTCGGAATGGCCAAATTAATTTTTATCCTTTTGGGAAAAAGAAATCTAAAATGAAGTCACTTCCTATTTGCACAATCCTTTGTTGTTTAGAGTTCCGATTATAATGGCATTACTCTCCAGATTTTTCAGAAAATATAAGCTTTACAGTTGTTATGATATTCATTTGGCTCATTTAGATGTTCATATTTCATCATATCTAAAGGAAAATATAAAATTAACAGGACCACTGTTTTTCTTAACAGTAGCCTGGACAACTGAACGCTGATCTGTTGCTCGTCATGTTGATGTTTATAATTTCAGGGTACTCTGCATTTTGCGAAATCTTTTCAGAGATTACTCTCTGCGCCATGAACTCAGGTTGGAGCTTTATTTGAAAGGTGTAATTTTTAGCTTGCACTTGGCATCAAATGCGCCGTGCATGTGATCGGCTGGCTCTCTGTGAGAGATGCTATGAGGCCGCGCTCACTGCCGCCGGTGTTCATAAATCATAAGTCCTTGTTCATTCACGTACATCCCGGGCCAGTGCTGTACTTCTGCCTGCTGACGAGTGCCTGGTGATGTTTGTACTGAAACATGGCTGCCTGATTCTCCATAGATTTTCCTCTGGTTTAATTTTTTTATACCGGAAAGATCGATGCCTAATGCCTTACCAGTGATCTATGTTGCTGCATATTGCGTTAAGACACGCATATATAGTCCCTGCTTGCGTTGGTTTTTCTCTTTTCAGATGACTGCGCATGTCTTCATCAGAGAAAGCTGTTTTGTTTGTCCACATGTTGTTCTCTTCAGAGCGACAGAGCCAGTCTGTAGCTGAGCAAAGAGGCAATGGCTTGCACAAGGCCTTCACGAGCAAACAGAACACAGGTAGCACACACACCAGCAAGATTGCAGGAAACACACAGGTAGTGGCTGAAATACATATATTAAAGGTGGCACGCACGAGGAGGACACAACAACAAGATCGGCGACGGCGTCGTCGATCACCGGACACGCTCAGATCAGACAACCCCAGCTGAGACACGGCAGGCGACCCCGGATGAAACGACACGGTAGATCGATGGTGATGGCGCAGTTGGCAAGATCTTATTTACTTGGACGCTGCTACTATTTTAGCACGGCTGGGGGTTGCTTCTCCTTCCTCCATCCTCGCGCTCCGCCGCGGCGGCGCCGCCTCAGTTGCAGCTGCAGCAGGAGCAGCCGCAGCTGGTGCCGCACTTGCAGGTGTTGCAGTCGCAGCCGCCGCTCTCCGCCGCCGCCTCGAACCCGCCGGAGCTCCTGTATATATGAATGAACACGCAGCAGCAACACAACATTTTCAGTTAAGAACTCAAGATGATTGAGCGCAGTACAGTACAGGATAAGAGCTGTGGTGATGACTGATGAATCGAAGAGGAAACAAAGGATCCCTACGACTTACGCCTTGTTGGTGGCGGCAGCGATGACCATGGTGGTGGTGGTGGAGGTGGCCTCCACGTCAGGGAACATCTTGCAGCTGCATATACATACACGGATCATAAACATTCGTCAGAGCTATATAAGTATATGATCAGGGGTTGCTATGCTACAGATTTTGTCATGGAAGATACTGTAATATAATTGGTAGCATCATGTGTTGTTGTGAGGTTGGATTAGATTCGTACCCGCCGCATCCGCTGCCGCACTGGCAGCTTGAGCCGCACCCGCAGTTGCCGCTGCAGCAAGACATGTTGCTGTTGATCACGAGCAAAGGAAGCAAGAACTGCTGCTGAAGGAGGAGGACTAGTGCTTCTTGTGCTCTGCTTCGCTTGTGATGGGGAATGGCGATGGCGGGGAGGGGTATAAATAGGCCCGGCGGCGCGGCGGTGAGATGCACGGTGACGCAAGGCGATGCCGGGAAAGAATGGACGAGAGCGAGCCCGGGACCACCGCCTGCTTTGGGAGCAGGAATATGGATAGACAGAGCTCCTCTCTACTTTCTCTCTTGTTCTTTCTGGAGGGAAAAGGGAATTTTGCTGCAGTAACAATTTTCACTGGGATTTGAGATATGGATATTAGCTAGATAGATATCATCTAGGTGCATGTCGGCCATTGCCGCAAGGGAAAGGTCGTCTTCCATCATGGCAAAGTTACAGCATCATTGTTCAGGAGGAGAGAGAGAGAGCTACAGCAACGGATGGCAAAAGGTGAAAAGGTGGCGGAGGCAGAAATATCACCCATGATTCCATGAAAACTTCGCCCAACAGTTGCTGCTGAAAGGGTAGGGGATTTGATTTCTATACAGAGATACGCAGCTGTGAAAGGACCGTGATGTCACCTAAAGGGGGTGAATAGGTGATTCTGCAAATTTCCAACACTTAAAAACAAACTGTCAGTTCAACTCCGGATACTCCGAGGGTATGCCGGATACTCCAGGGTTAAGGCCGGAGACTCCGCAACACCTCTGGATACTCCGGATCAACTTTTGCTGGAAATATGACTAAGTCAGAACCAAAACCGGTCAGACCGGTTTCTGACTGAGAAACACTAGAATGTAAATTAACCCCTCTTTCGAGCTCTAGCACAAATGAAACTTGGTGAAGTGCTTCAGTAGATGATTTCTAGCAGGTCCAACTAGTCCCTGCACACAAGACAAGCACAACCAAGTAGATCGAAGCGGAAGCAAATATATGTGCTAGAAGGGAAATTGTGAGGCAAACCAAATTGGAGACGCAGCGAGTTGTTTCCCGAAGTTCAGATTCACTGTTTCCCAAAGGCCGCCCAACAGCGCAGCGAATCCTACGTCTCCGTTGAGGAAGCCCTTAGTGACCCAAAGGTCGAGCTATCTCCTCGGTTCCACTAACTTGATCTTTTCCCCGAAGGAGGCAAGACCACACCTGCACAAACAATCCGTGGCACACCACAACCTTGGTGGCTCACCGGCGACGCCTAGCCGTCTAGGAGGCTTCACCTCCAAGAGTAACAAATGCTTCAATGAGTTGCTAGACCTCAACCTCGAGTGCTCAAGCTATGGATTCACTCCTCACTGATTTGGCTAGCTCTCTAGCTCTCTATTGCTCACTCACACAATCCCTCTCTCAACCCAATCCAAGATATGAACAAATTCAACCAACTCTCACAAAGAGAGGCTTGGGGAGAGCTTGCTGGTGCTTGAAGTGCTTCTGGACGCTCAAGGGACCCAATGGAACCAGCAGCCCTCAAAGATGAGGGCTAGGGGGTATAAATACTCCACACACAAAAACTAGCCGTTATTCCCGAGGAAAACCGGTCACACCCGGTTTCCAAAACCGGTCACACCGTTTTTGAATAAAACTAGTCTGTTACACACTTGAGCTCCAAAACCGGTCATCCTGGTTTCCAAAACCGGTCATCCTGGTTTTGGTCCAGTCAGCGCACCACTAAGCCCCAAACACTCCTCTCAAAGGCTTTCTCACATGGGTTGACCTATGAGCACTTTTTTTGGTGTAGTCAAACAACTAATGTTGCATCCCTCTTGATAGTACGGCATTCCTATACTCAAGATTGCAAATAACAAATAAACTCTCTACTTGAGCTTCTATGTCTTCATTGATGCCATGCTTGATCAATATCAACTTGAGGGCTTCAACATCCTTTCCTTGCTAAGCGAATCCAACTTGAGCTAGTGGCTTTGAATCTCCAAGTGTATGATCATGAATCCATACCAATTCATAAGCCACTTCATCACATTGTTCAACAATAATTGGACGCATTGGATTGCTTCACTAGTTAGGCTTGATTAATGTCTAGAGATCAGTCCACAATACTAGTTCCTTCACCCTAGCAAAGTTCCTCGGCCACAAGACGACTCTTGTCCTTCACTTTGCTTAGTACCTCATCACTAGCAATCTAGTTTGATCCCTTCCATCCTATCTAGCCGCTTTAAGTTTTGCTTTGCTTTGCATCCACATGAAATCCACATTGAAATCCATGTCTTCAACTATCCGAGATATATCCAATATCTTCAATTTAGTTGTCCCAATATCATTTGACAAGCTTCTTCTAAATGAGACCTATCCATAAGCATAGTCCTCTTGTCTCATTTGTTATTTCCATTTACTTGTCATTGTCCACTTTAGTTACATGGGATCACATACACTTGTTTGCATTTATACCAATATAAATCAATGGAGCGCATATTCTTATCAACAATTATATGACATGAATATCCATAAGAATAATCCCCTGCTCATATACTTAAACAAACAAGTTAGATTACACATCATGTTGTCATACAAATCACCAAAACACTTAAGTGCCTAGATGCACTTTCAATCTCCCCCTTTTTGGTGATTGATGACAACATGATTAAAGCTTACAAATAGATATGAAATTTAAAGCTCTAACCACTTGAGATATAACATGAGCTCCCCCTTAATATGTGCTATGAGTG
>OAMR01000002.1:5815394-5858800 GCA_900205405.1 Echinochloa crus-galli | reverse complement strand
AAAGAATGGATGCTGCCGGCGAGTGGTGGTCTGAATATTTTATGGTTTAAAGATGAAATTACACTTGATCACCATTAATTTATATTTACATGGATAAATTTTATAGCTATATCAAAATAACCACACAATGGTACACACAAATATATTTGTAGTTGATCTTAAACTAATACAAAGCATTAAACACCTTACAGACGACCTCTATGTGTATGGGCTGTATAAGCTGTCTGTACATCCGTCCGTATACTACGTTCGAGGTTCTGCAGACGACCTGCTATCCGTGGCTGTACATGCCCTAATGGAGCCTCGGTGCCAATCATCACGGAGTACATACGGCTGTGGAACATGCTCCGGGGGATGCAGCTCTCCGATGTGCCGGATCAATTCACCTGGAGATGGACCAGTTCAGGCCAATACACGGCTCAATCAGCATACCGCATGATGCTACACGGCAAACATCGATTCAGTGGTTCCAACCTGATCCGGAAAACATGGTCGCCATTTAGGGTGAAGCTGTTCCTTTGGTTGTCTTTCCGGAAGAGACATTGGACAGCAGATAGACGCCATCGCCACGGGCTAGACGCCCATGCCGTTTGTACCCTATGCGACCAGGAAGCCGAAACCAGCGATCACCTCTTCATCGATTGCTCCTACACTAGGCAGGTTTGGTGGTCACTGATGCAGCACTTGGGCGTGCTCCAGCTCCCGCACGGCAGGTGCTCCATCCATCTTTCGTGGAAGAGATTGAGGACCCTGCTGCCTGCAGGTAAGCGGAAGGGTTTCGATAGCCTCTTCGCGCTAGCCACCTGGCTAATTTGGAAAGAGCGCAATGCAAGGGTCTTCCGCGGGGATTCGTGCTGTGTGCAGGACTTGATCGTCAAGATAGCGAGTGAAGCGAAGCTATGGATCTCGGCCGGCGCGGCGGAGTTAGGTCGTTTACGTAGCGAGTAATCCAGTGTTCATCCTGCGGCTGCAGCCCGGGCTGGTTGTTTTGTTTCTTTGCGCAATGTGTGCGTCTTGTAATTCAAACTCCCCTCTTCTTTAATACAAATATGCGCAGATCTCCTGCGTATTCGAGAAAAAAAAGAAGTCTTGACTCAGCACATGTGTTATATTTTCTAGGTTTTCATTTTAGGATTTAACTAACGCTTTTTCAGTGGTAAGCGATATGCACGTTGGCGTGCGCTATAGTTTTTCGCGTGCATGTTTTTACGAGGATGAGTATGCGTGAGTGTCTGCGTCTTCCCGTCTGTTTTCATCTTTCAAAAATAAAGTTGAAGGATATATAGGACCCAAACAATAGAAAATTTCAGAATTGTCTTGTGAGTCCTACCGAAACTTGGAAATCCTGATATGGACAATATTAAACTATTTTTTCAACTTAAATTATTCGAGAGAGAAAAAAAAAGAATTCACCTTCCCCGGCAGAATAAACACTTCCCTTGGGGCGAATCCGAATCTTGTGCGATTTGAGGCGACTGTTAGGTTGATCTCCCGGCCCACACGGCCCAAAGGCCGTGGGCCTGATCCAGTCCGCGCCCTGATCGGGGGCGCCCAATCCTACATGGTTGGAGGGCCCCTGTCCCCCCGCGCTATAAAGAAAGGGGGGGGCCGCCGGCTCAAGATACGAGGTTCACCTGAGCCGCCACGACCCACCGACACACCAATCCGATCTAGGGTTAGCGCGGGCAGTGACGGGAAGACCAGCCACCGCAGCCACGACGTCCACGCCGGACTCCCTCGCCGTTCCAGGCCAGTGCCGGTGGCGACCCGAAGGCCGGCGGGATCTCCAACAACGACGCACTCCTACAACTACACTGCGCGACGCTGCCTTGCGCAGATCTCCACCAACAGAACCGGCCATGGCGACAGGAGCTGCCGCGACAGGCGGGGACGGTATGAACTCGATCCCCTCTCTTTCACATACAACACACAGCACATATGCACGAACACAGCACACTCACACGCACATACACGACCAGATGCACATATCCTGTATGTATCAATCCTCCATAGAACTAACAGCGACATGACCGGCGCACCTGTGCGCGAGTCGTCGCCATATTGGCTCGCGTCGCCCTAAAGATGGAGAGTTGGGGACGACAGGGAGATCGGCGCTGCGGATGCGCGCGAGCAAAATCATGCATCCGGATGGCGAATTGGCGAGAGCGACGGCTCCCGGGCACCCACCCCTACCCGGCTACCCTTGTAACTTGCACGGCGAGAGAGGAATAGAACACAAGAGAACAGTGGGCGATTGGTGCCCAGTGGCGCCAATTATTGCCGCCGGGGCATCCCGGTACAGTCTCGATCTTTCAGGTTCGTTTCGACCCACATGTCCCTCCGGGGAATTATTGCAGGAGCATCACGGCGGAAGGAGGAGTTGTAAGCGGCGGTGAGTCGCCGGCGGGAGCTGAATATATTCCTCCTGGCCGTTGCCTCATGGTTCTGAAAGAAATCTGAAGTGAAGTTGAGAAGTGAGAATGGTCGCCGGCTTCAGTTCAGTATCGGTTTGTGAATTCTGATCGTGCTGCTTGATTGCTAGTCAATCCGAAAAGGTCACCGTTCGTCGTTCCCAAGATTAATCAATCATGCCATGCCGCTGCAAGATTTAATAATAATAATAATGTTCAGAGTGACAGTCCTATTTCACTTTTCAGCTGAAGGAAAGGTTCGTCAGTTCAGGTTCTGATCATAATTCATAATGGAAGCATGGATATGAGAATGAGATGGAAGAAAGATAAACTATCACTACATTCTGGAACAACACAAGCATTTCTGAAAGTTTGCAGAGTGCACAGGCAGAACCGAGAGAGAAAAAAGGAGCGCAAATCGGTGTGAAATTGAGATAGGCTGATAGGATCGCCATGCAGTGCAGGTGAACCGTGCCCTGCTGGCTGCTGCAAGTTCGGCGAGGTTGCAAGAGGCCACCGAGACAAATTATTTGATGCCAGTACTCTGTAGACAGTCAGAAACTGCAGTGTCAACTCTGAACAAAAGTTCAGACATTTCCTGTTCTGAAGATCCACTTGCACCAGCAATCATCGCACACAAGCCTTTCTCCCCACTTGCTGCAACTTGCACATACATTTTCCTTCGCTCAAATGAATCGTCACAGAATCACAATGACGACTGCAAACGGCAAGGATAACGGAAAACGGTTGCCCAGGGCATTCACACAGAGCAAAAGGGCCGAAATGAGGACTGAAGATGGAGGTTTATTGCACTGAACATGGCTTCACTGAAGAAGTACTTATTCTTATTGTACGACAAAGCACTGCAAATGCAGCTAATGACTAGGACACTAGGTAAGGTAGTTGATGAACTCAACAGCTGTTGCAACCGCACCAGCGGTGATGGTGTCCTTCATGATCTTGTCCTTGTGGTGGTTGCTCGCACCAGAGATCAGGGCACCAGATAAAGCACCTCCGATCATCGCATTCTTCTGCATGGGTACCGGAAAGACAAGAGGTTAATTTACGAACAAAGATGGCTAAAAACACTCATCGAATGAACTGGTTACAGATTCTACTCCCTTTTATTTCCCCTTTTTTTGAGGAGATTCTACATTACTATCACACTTAATGGTTCCAAACTTTTCATAACTGATCAAGCTAGGGATATCCTTATTCTTCAAAAGAAAATGAAAAAAAGGACCTATCATGTTCTAGATTCACATCGGTAAAATTTGTAACAAACTAAATTAACATGACTGGCTATCTGATCTTTGGACAAAGAGGTGGAGAGCAGATGTTGAAGAATCTTGATGTATGAGGTACCAGTGCTGTATAGAGCCTCAATTTTCACTTGTACTATTCACAGTAAAATCTTAGTCAAACGGTAATAATTATAAGGTCTACATTTAAAGTGGTCCTACAACTTTTTCCCCAACAGGCAGGCGCATAAAATTTCCTTCACACAGTGTTCAATTATCCACAATAACACTAAAAGATCCATATTCAGTTAATTCTTACCCAGTCACTGCGTCCACGGACCCTCTCCACTCCATACACCATGCCCACATAAACTCCAGCAACGGTACCTGCGTATTAGACAAACAAACATCTGAATTAGTCAGAGTGTTAAAGAAGAGAAAGAAGCCAATGCATTTAGTTGAATTTGAAACAGCAAACAAGTTGGTCAATTAGTTACCCCAGTAAGCACCCTCCTTGCACATTTTCTTCAGCTGCACAGAAATTCAGAAAAGCATATCAGTGTAATGCAACTGAGAACTCTCTATTTTTTTTCGAAACTTTGGCAGGAGCACTGCCTTGTCATTCAAGGGAAGCAATTCAAAAAGTCTTACAGGACAGTATTACATAAAAAACATAACTGAGAACTCTTTGAGAAGAAATAAAAGCAGCGCATGGTTTCGGTTCTCATTTCTATCTTTTTTTATTGCACCATTTCTATCTTTAGGAGTTTAACATCTAGTTCCTCAGATTGAGACTGTAACTAGAGATCTGCACTATTCATAACATATGTTTTTGGAATCTCCAGTAAATCATGATCCACGGGTGATAATGTAAGAGCATCCTTGTTAAAAACGTTTATGAAGTTGAAGCTAGAATCATCTAACTGGAAAGGGCTAGGAAAATTGGACCACAATACGTTACCGAACTGAAAAAGGAAATGGGGCTAGAATACAAAAACAGGTAGACAAACATCACGGAAATACTTACAGCATGCTCAATCTTGTGCTTTGAAACATCCCCTGTGAAGAAACAAAAGAACATTCTGTCATAATATGTGTAAATAGAAGGGCACACTGCAACAACAGAATTCTTCTCCTGTTTGGCAATTAAATGTAGCGACAGACAGAGCAAGCATCTCATAATCTTTTCAGCGAAAAAATAGGAATACATACTAAATTTAATCTGAAACGCCAACTGACAAATTTAAAGGCGTGGAACGGCAGAATTGGCACAAAAATAGTAGGTAGCTTGCTAGCAAGTATTTGATTAAAAGGAGGAGAGTTAGCAAGCACTCTAGCAAATTACAAATTGCCATATAAGGCCAGTCTCAGTGGAAGGGTCATCGACACATTTACCTAGACTGAAATCTTAAGAACTGTGCCAGTAGAGGGTCATGGTGATGACCCTCCTCTCACATTTCATGACCCTCCTCTTTTCTCTCTCATAATACTATTGGTACATGTTATCAAATTTAATGTTTATGACACTCCCATGACCCTCCCACTGAGACTGGCCTAAGGAACAGAAAACAAGAAATAAGATGAGTGTACAAGTTGCCCTATAGCTAGCGCGAGTGCAAGTGCATCATTAAGATCTACTGAGGTAACTTTTATTCACTGGCTCAGGCCCTATGTTCAGAACTAAGTGAACCTTCAGTAACAACATCAAAACTTCTTGTCATTTCACTCATTTAACCGAGACCGAATGTCAAATGCAGGCTACACAAATGTGCAGAAATTCAGTATAAGACTGAATGCCAAGTGCAGGATACACAAATGTGCAGAAAATTCAGTATGTTACTGAATGCCAAATGCAGGCTATACATATACAAATTACAGTGTGGAGCTGTATCTGCTCCACTGTTTTGGCATTTGCAGCTAAGTGCAGGCAGAGCGTGCAGTCAGAATTCCATTTAGTATGGTTCTAATCTGTCCGCGCACACCAAAATGACCAAATGTTTTGGGGGGCAACATAGCATCAACCATGTGTGCCACAAAAATCAAAACTTTTACATCTAATAAGAAGGGTCCTGGGTTATGGAATAGTCTCAGAGACTACTAGTGGTGTCCACCACATAATGCGTTTTTATATGAGAAAAAAGGTATAAAAATAAAATAAACAAAGTAGAGTGAATGCAGTATAACTGAACCGGAAGATAAAGAGAAGGGAGGAAAGAAGAGAACCTCTGTTGAGGCACTCGAAGGTCTCCTCGGCGGCCACCTTGCAAGCGCCGACCTGATCAAGGATCGAACACAACAAGAACAGGGATCGATTAGATAAGATTAGGACAGAATACAGATGCGGGGCATGCAGCCGCATTGCATATTCCAGATGAGCCGCGCCTGGCACGCCAGCGCAGGCGTGATTGAAATCAGAGGGGGAAGGGGAACGGACCGCGCCGATCTTGAGGAATCCGTCGACGGTGCGGTTGAGGAAGGGGTTGCCCATGTCGATGGCGACGTCGATCTTGGGCGAGCTGAGGTACCCCGAGAAGCGGCCGTGGGGCATCTTTCCTAACTTCTCTCTCTATCTATCTCTTCCTCCCCTGTGGCAGCTCGAGTGTGATGACAGAGTGATGATGAGAAGGACTGGGGCTCTCTCGCCTCGGAGAAGATAAATAATGGGGAAGAGGGGCGGTGGCGGTGGCTGCCAAGCCACGAAACCGATGGACTTGTTTGCTGCTCCGCTAGCTCCTACAACAGCCCACAGCTCGTGAGGCGCGCGCGCCACCATGGCATGGATTGGTGCTCCTCTCCTTTCTCCTTGGCGTGGCGTGGCGGGGCTGGCCCGCGTGTCAGCCAGCGTAGCCTACACCTGATCGATCAGGGCTCGCGGACAAGACGAGATGTCCTCTTCTTCCTCCGGCACCGTGTGGCCCGTGCAAGAATGGACGGCCAAGAATGTGCCGGCTACGTGCAAGCTAATGCTAATTATGTGTTGGTTCTCGTGTAATAACGCGCTAATACGCCGTGTCATGTGAGCGAGGCTAACCGATGTACAGCCAGTACTCTCGGTCTCTCACTAGTGCATGTAGAAACAGCTTCAGGCTTTGTCTGGGAAACAGAGAATTGGAGTGGATCAGAGGGATTTGGAACGAAGTAATTTTCTCTACGAGTTAAAGTCTTTTTTATCCCTTTCAATCTCCCTCAATTCTCTTCAATACTCTATTTTTCAAACAAAGCCTCAGCCATATCAAAAAAATCCTTTTTTTACTAAAATGACACGAGAACTAAGCTCAACCAAGAACGTGTATACGGCAGGAGTGAGTTCGAAAACAACAAATAATTGCAAATCGACCCTCCTCTCGGTAGGATCGTCCATGAAACACAACGTGCTCAGAAGTTTTAAGGCTGTGTTTGATTCACGTCCAGAGCTCGCCATAGCTCGCCACGCCTGAGGTAAGCCGTTGTTTGCTTCGTTTCCCAATGTTCGGCTTGCCGCATTTTCTTTGGCATCTACGTAGCTTTTTATGCTGCAGAACTCGCCAAAAGTATGGCGATCTTTTTCTTCGCCGAAACTGCGGCGCGGCCGCACTTGAGTTACGACAAGTTGGGGAACTGAACCAAACAGACCCAGTCGTGAAAGAATTCGCATATATTGATATACGGTGGTAACATGGCCAAATAAAACCGCAAATGGATATTGGATAAACGAGGGCATTAATTTCGACATATTGTGGCATTCCAAACGACAAGCGGATCACACAGCAAATTGTGGAGGATGTTTTACACTTAACAGCCTCTTATATATACACTACAGTACAACAGTATCACACAATTATACTTTTACAATTCCAGCGCTCCAACAATGCAAGGAACCTGTCCAATCGGTATGTATGCCTTCTTACTGTTACTAATTGGAGGTCCTCATGCGACACACTAGGAAAAAATAAATCATAAAAATTCTCACAAAAATCAGAGACATCTACGAATGTCAAATGCAGGCTACACAAATGTGCAGAGATTCAGTATAAGACTGAATGCCAAGTGCAGGCTACACAAATGTGCAGAAAAATCCAGTATGATACTGAATGCCAAATGCAGGCTATACAGATTACAGTGTCGATTTGTATCTAATAACATTTGCAGCTAAGTGTAGGTAGAGTGTGCCCAGTCAGAATTCCATTTATTATGGTTCTAATCTGTCTGTGCATACCACAATGAGCAAATGTTTTGGGGGGTAACATAGCATCAACCATGTGTGCCACAAAAATCAAAACTTTTACATCTAATAAGAAGGGTCCTGGGTTATGGAATAGTCTCAGAGACTACTAGTGGTGTCCACCACATAATGCGTTTTTATATGAGAAAAAAGGTATAAAAATAAAATAAACAAAGTAGAGTGAATGCAGTATAACTGAACCGGAAGATAAAGAGAAGGGAGGAAAGAAGAGAACCTCTGTTGAGGCACTCGAAGGTCTCCTCGGCGGCCACCTTGCAAGCGCCGACCTGATCAAGGATCGAACACAACAAGAACAGGGATCGATTAGATAAGATTAGGACAGAATACAGATGCGGGGCATGCAGCCGCATTGCATATTCCAGATGAGCCGCGCCTGGCACGCCAGCGCAGGCGTGATTGAAATCAGAGGGGGAAGGGGAACGGACCGCGCCGATCTTGAGGAATCCGTCGACGGTGCGGTTGAGGAAGGGGTTGCCCATGTCGATGGCGACGTCGATCTTGGGCGAGCTGAGGTACCCCGAGAAGCGGCCGTGGGGCATCTTTCCTAACTTCTCTCTCTATCTATCTCTTCCTCCCCTGTGGCAGCTCGAGTGTGATGACAGAGTGATGATGAGAAGGACTGGGGCTCTCTCGCCTCGGAGAAGATAAATAATGGGGAAGAGGGGCGGTGGCGGTGGCTGCCAAGCCACGAAACCGATGGACTTGTTTGCTGCTCCGCTAGCTCCTACAACAGCCCACAGCTCGTGAGGCGCGCGCGCCACCATGGCATGGATTGGTGCTCCTCTCCTTTCTCCTTGGCGTGGCGTGGCGGGGCTGGCCCGCGTGTCAGCCAGCGTAGCCTACACCTGATCGATCAGGGCTCGCGGACAAGACGAGATGTCCTCTTCTTCCTCCGGCACCGTGGGGTCCGTGCAAGAATGGACGGCCAAGAATGTGCCGGCTACGTGCAAGCTAATGCTAATTATGTGTTGGTTCTCGTGTAATAACGCGCTAATACGCCATGTCTCTCGCTACTGCACGTAGAAACAGCTTCAGGCTTTGTTTCGAAAATAGATGATTAAGGTGGATTGGAGGAATTTAGAGCGGAGCAATTTTTCTGCAAGTTAAAATCTTTCTCCATCCCTTTCAATCCCCCTCAATCCTCAATACAGTACTCTTCAATCCTCTATTTTGCAAACAAAACATCAGCTGTATCAAAAGAACCCTTTTCCTTTTTACTGAAACTAGATAGGTGACCCGCGCAATTTACGCGTGTAGCTAGTTTTTAAATACTTCAAATCATGATATCATTTTTTTCATATATACACTTTTTATTTTTTTTATTTTCTTTCAAGTTGATATGGAACTACCGGTTCTCTATTATTTTATTTTTAAATTAACCTATATGTAATGGTATTGAACATACTCATTGTATTAATCTAAACTCTAATATTGTCATACTAATCTATTTTACGCATTACTTTTTTATTATCGTAATTTCAGGCTATATTTAAAATTTATCTATTGAATATTTTTATTTTATGGAGGATCTTTACTTGTGTAATTGGCTTCCCAAAACCAACAAAATAAACTTATTAGACATTGACTCTATGAAGATCTAATCATGTCAATCTTTAATTCCTTAATGGCCTTGCCATTGATCTATTGTTTGCTCCAAAACTATATCTTTTTCGACTTCCTTAAATAAATTCAGAAAAATGCGACACCAATACCGAGTCGAGCACTCGAACCTTGGTGGGCACGTTCTGCATTGATGTATGCTTGTATTATCGTCATCACTATTCTACCCCTTCTTTTCGTCTTTTCTAAGCCCGACCATTATCATTGATAGAAGTTAGGTCCAATTTTCGCACGCAAGATTTTACTTGGCTATACGATATTTGAGTGTGTTTATGTCGATTGATTAGATAAAAATCACAACCTTGATGCTTTCAAGCCACTTTTTGTTGTCGAATTTTCAAACGGGTTTGAGTGTGGAAAATCATTTGATGATCTTCCATGAGTGCTGAGCATGGCCATGGTAATAATAAATCCGGGCAACAATTCACTCTCTTTCGATATGGATAATTTTTCTTTCTCGTTGTGCTCACAACCTCGGTGAACGTCCTAAATCTGAGCACCTTTTATTAGTTACATGTGCAAATCAACATGATGTTTTCCGCTCATTGTTCAATTTCTCCGCTTTGTTTTTCCTCTGTCTGCTCCTTTCACTAACTTGTTTACAAAGACCATCAAACGGATTTGAGCGCGGGTAACCCTTTTGATGATCTTCCACTTGCGTTGGCAAAGACACTGAGTGATGAGTGCGGCAGCGATTCACTCCCTTTGGAACGGAAGAATTGTTCTCTCCTAATGTACTCACAACCATGTTGAACGCCCTAAATCCAAGCACCTCTCATCAGGTACACGTGCAGGCTTCAGGCTGTACCCACTCGTCATACACTATTCTCATCCTCTAAAAGAAATATCCATGCCTATTCATTGAGATTCTGCGCTCTATATCAATTTCTTCTGCATCTGTTATCCTCTATATCCCATAGTCTATACCAACTACCAACACGTGAGCCCACCCATCTCATTTTCTCCGTTTCTTTCACCGATGCCACCACTCCGCCCACCACTCTATCTCTCTCAGTCTATCTCCCCCCTTTATCTAGCGGTGGCGAGGGTTGCCAGTCTCCCCAGCCAGCAGCCTTCAGCCCTAAAGGCCTCCGGCTGCGCGCGGAGCGGACGGACTCCGAACTCTGAAGGTGCGCAAGCAGCTCATGCGGCGGGGCGACGGCGTCGGACGACCTCCCGACGGCAGACGGTCGCGCGGCGACGGCTCCCGTAGAGGCGACGGCGTCGGACGGCCTCCCGACGGCAGACGGTCGCGCGACAACGGCGAGAACTCCTGCGGCGGCCACGGATGGCCGCGCGGTGGCGGTGAAGGGCTCCCGCGACGGCGACGGTGTCGGACGGCCTCCAGATGGCGGATGGTCGCACGGCGACGGCGAGGACTCCCGCGGCGGCAACGGACGGCCGCACGGCGGTGTTTGAGGGCTTCCGCAGTGGCCGCGGATGTCTGCGCGCCGACCGCGGAGAGGTGACGGTGGATGGAATAATATATCTCATATTATTTGTTTTTATTTTTCTATTTATTATTCATATTTAGTCTAGATTCATTAGATTAATGTGGATCATTAGATCTTGATAAAATCTGACGGTATATATTTCTCTTTTTTTGGATTAATAGAATAATATAGATCGTTAGATCTTCATAAAATCCGATGGTATATATTTTTTTATTAATGAAATAAGAGGGACCGTTAGATCTTCGTAAAATCCGACGGCATATATTCTTCTCCTTTTTGGATTAACGTGGGAATTTCTTGGTCCTCTCGGTGAACGTGATGGTTCCTTTTAACACTATTGTACTACTATAATAGATGACACGAGAACTAAGCTCAACCAAGAACGTATATGGCAGGAGTGAGTTCCAAAACAACAAATAATTGCAAATCGACCCTCCTCTCGGTAGGATCGTCCATGAAACACAACGTGCTCAGAAGTTTTAAGTCATGAAAGAATTCGCATATGTTGATATACGGTGGTAACATGGCCAAATAAAACCGCAAATGGATATTGGATAAACGAGGGCATTAATACCGACATATTGTGGCATTCCAGACAAGCGGATCACACACAGCAAATTGTGGAGGATGTTTTACACTTAACAGCCTCTTAGACCAGTCTCAATGAGGCGTTCCGCTACACTGTTTTCCATACGCCACATCATGTATAGCGAGATGAAACAATGAATGAAACAAACCTTCACAATGGAGCATTTCATTCACACGGTTTCCAAAACAAAATAAAGCAATTAATTGCATTAGGATGTTATCACTATGGTGAAACGAAATCCCCCTCAATGGCCGTTTCACCGCGTTACCGAGGTCTAGGTAACAACGCTAGGTCGTTTCACCATGGTGAAACGATTTTCTTCTCTCTCCTCCCCATTTCATGCAAAAGTTCTCTTTTGGCTGATGTGTCACCTTATTAAATGTGCATGACACACCTGTGGAATGGCCATTAAGACTGGCCTTATATATACACTACAGTACAACAGTATCACACAATTAGGCCAGTCTCAATGGTCATTTTACATGTGTGTCATGCACATTTAATGAGGTGACACATCAGCCAAAAGAGAACTTTTGCATGAAATGGGGAGGAGAGAGAAGGAAATCATTTCACCATGGTGAAACGACCCAGCGTTGTTACATAGGCCTCAGTAACGCGGTGAAATGGCCATTGAGGGGGATTTCGTTTCACCATGGGGGATTTCGTTTCACCATGGTGATAACAACCTAATGCAATTAATTGCTTTATTTTGTTTTGGAAACCGTGTGAATGAAATGCTCCATTGTGAAGGTTTGTTTCATTCATTGTTTCATCTCGCTATATATGATGTGGCGTATGGGAAACAGTGTAGCGAAACACCTCATTGAGGCTGGCCGGAACCCACAGTAGGGTAGAAAACCAGGTAGTAAGCAATAAATATTTGCTTACTACCGGGTAGTAGCCACTGTGAAACCGGGCAGGTAAGAGGGAATAAAGTATTCAAAAGCTGCTGCATGCAAGGTTCAGTGAGGAAAGTAAGCTTGCGGGGTAGTTGGACGGGTTGATTTATTTAATTGAAGTGGACCCACCTTAATAATTGATACACTGTGAGGTGTGTAAACAACTACTACCCGTTGACGAGAACTCCACTGCTATTACCGGGGCAGGTATTATACACTGCCCTTGCCCTTATCCTTTTACAATTCCAGCGCTCCAACAATGCAAGGAACCTGTCCAATCGGTATGTATGCCTTTAGTTATAATGCTGGGTTAGTTTGTATACCTTGTTTTCTAAACCATTGTTGCCAAGTGATCTAACTACCGCATATACATGCACCTTGTCATATATTTTGTCCAATACACTGAAATAGGCATATCTCCAAGTTGTCTTAAACAAAAGGCCGCAAAATATCGTCCAAAGGCCTACCAAGAATCCCACGATTAAACCCAAATAGAAATCCATTTGAGACTTGTCATCTCCATGCCAGCTGATTGGATCTTCTTGTGCTGGTTGATCTACCTTTGGAAGTGGGTCTCCACAAAGACCAGGATTGCCAATGTACATTGAAGCAGGATCGTCTGTCCTGAGAGTGTCTAGTTGATGTCCTGAGGGTATTCTGCCCGATAGGTTATTGTATGACAAATTCAGATAGCTCAGTGAAGTCAAATTCGACAAGCACCAAGGAATTTCACCAGAAAGTTGATTGTTGGACAAATCAAGAGACTCCAATGACTGCAGATTGCCGATCGTAAATGGGATATTTCCACTCAAGAAGTTTGATGACAAATTCAGGTTTATCAGTCCAAGAAGTGAACCAATTTCATCTGGGATCTGGCCGGTTAATCTGTTGCAAGATAAATCAATGCTCCTAAAAGATAGGGCATTCTGCGTGTAGTCAAGCACTTGCCCTTTAGTTTCCAATGAAATGCTATGATCAGACACACCTATATAATAGAATGTAAACCCAGGCGCATCTATTCCTTCTAGGATAGGATAATCTGTTGGATGTATATCCCTGCAGACGGTTGGGAACCCTAGATCGGATTGGAGTAGTAGTAGTCGGAGAGGGCGAGAGGATGGACGGAGGCGGCGCAACTCTGGATCGGCGCGGGATCATGAAGCGTTGGGAAGATGAGCAGAGGAAAAGATATGAACTCTGGATCGAAGAGTTGATGGAGCAGGATGAGGACGAGGGTACAAAGACGATGCCGCCTTCACAGATTATCAAGTACTTTGGTATGATTTGATCTAGAGATTACGAACCTGATCGTTGTTTTCCTCCACCATCTGTTCCTTGTTACTGATGTGCTAAATATTTCTTATTGCTCCCCGTCTTTCTTTTTATTTATGTGCCGTCCATTCTCGTTGCCTGTTCTGCCGCCCACGACTCATGATTTCCTTTTATTTCCCTTTTGGGTAAAATTTACTTGCTTCGATAGATCTTGTGGCAAAAGCATGGGGATGGGACAAGCTGCTACCATATCAGGGTGTATCATGGTCCGACTACAGCAAATACCTTGAAGAGTATTACCGACGCAACTCTTGTCAGCTCTTTCCTGGTGCTGCAGCTGCTACGGGTAGCGTCGTAGCTGCTCTTGCTGAAACTGTAAGTAACCTCCTGTCCTTCAGAATGATTTTTTTTTTTGCCACTGTCTTGTTTACTAACTTAATCTGCATTGATCTAACTGACTGATGGTTTCAAGCAGTGTCAAGGAGGAGCAACTTGCATATGAATGGAAAAACCGGATGAATTCGGAAATGGATGTGATCTTACCGAGCAAAAAAATCATTCTGTGTTGCCTGATACACGAGAGTGCACATTCAGTCATTCGTGCAGCGAGTTCCAAATTTTCTGACGTTTCCTCTGCCGCTTTGTTGGTACGTTCTTTACCTGGCCCTAGCACACCAAACAAAATAAAAACTTCTTGTATTTGACCGATAGATGTTATGTAATCCTCTCTCTGCATCCTGATCAATTTATGTTTATTGGCATGGACAATTAGCTGAAATGAAAAGGGGAAAATCATATTCGTAAGGAAAAATCATATGTTTACTGTGTACTCTGTAGGAGTGGCTGCAAGTTAGTAGGTGTAGCTGAGGTTTTCAATATTCTTTCATTTGTTATCCATGTGGGCAGATTGGACCGGTACAATCCAACTTGGTGCGTACACCTCAAGAATAGTTGGAATCTGTTGGTTGCATGTAAAAAACTAGGCTGCAGTAACTGCCTTCATATGAAGAAGAAATTGGCACCCAAATTCACCTTGATTAGTTGAGTGGTTTATTGATTATCTTTGACTTTTCATGGTCTTTGTACTAATGTAAAGAAATTGTTTCAAGTGTATTGCCAAGGAGGCTGACCTGACGTGTGAGTTGCTGAGGCGTGGCGCTAGTCCCAGTGATGATTACTTAATCGAGCAGAGCAGCGAGATACGCATGTGTGCGTTGAGCCTTATGAACTGCACTTCGTGCCATTCTGTTGCTGCCTCTGCTGCCATGATGGTATGTGCCTGTCTGCAAAAACCCACTTGCTATCTTCCATCCATCCATCTGTACTTTTGTTTTTACCACTTACTAATTAATGGGAACTCACTGTAAATTGATGCATGGCTTCAATTTAAGGGTGTTTCAAAGGAGGCCGAAACAATGTACAAGTGGATGAGGGAAAATGAAAAGCTTATTGACTTCTTTGATGATTTCATACCTTTACCTAAGGAACTTTTGGACAGCCGCAAAATACGGATTCGAACCTTGTATGCCATGATTGACATACTGAATAATTCCTCTTCTGCTGCTGCTTTTGGAAGCAAGGTTGATAAGGAAGAATCTGCTAGTAGAAATGGCTCTGGTGGTTTTGTTAATGGCATTAATGCTGATGAAGCAGCAACCATCACAGGGTACTGATGCTCAATACGCTTTTCTTCTTTCTTGATGCAGTTTGGGTTTGTTACATCGTGCTGATAAGCATTGTGATATTATATAATTGTACTGTTTTATCACCAGGTGCTGCACTTCTTCTGCTGTTGCTTCTGGAAGCAAGGTCGATAAGGAAGAATCTGCTAGTAGAAATGGCTCTGGTGGTGATGTTCATGTCATTAATGCTGATGAAGCAACAACCATCACAGGGTACTGATGCTCAATACACTTTTCTTCTTTCTTGATGCAGTTTGGGTTTGTTACATCGTGCTGATAAGCATTGTGATATTATATAATTGTACTGTTTTATGACCAGGTGCTGCACTTCAAATGTATTGGATTCTCAATATCAGCAAAAGATCACAGATGTAAAATGTAAGAAGAAAACAGAGAAGCTAATCGCCACAAATGTATTTTTTCATGCAATAAGCTTTGTGTGTGTATTTTTGGTATTGTTTAGTTTCAGGAAATTTTCTGGAGGAAGGATGGGGGTGGGAAAGGCTACTGCCACTCAACAGTACTGTTGCATGGTCTGACTATAGTAACTACCTTATGGAGTATTACAACCGCAATGCTTTGAAGTTCATTGCAGAACAGTCTGCCATACAGAATCCTGAATGGCTATTGGATTCTGATGACCGAGTTGCTGCTGCTGGTATTGTCAAATCTGTAAGCAATCCTCCCTGAACTTTTTGCTAAGCCATTGAATGCCTAACTGAAACAGTTTACACCAACTTATTGCAAAATGTCAATTTTTTTCCAGTGTCTCAAGACGGAGGAGGAACTTGTGTCCAGGTGGATTACTGTTGCGCCACATTGTCCGGATGAGATCTTACCGTGCAGCACTTTGATTCAGAGTAGCCTTGTAAAGGAGTGTGCGCTCTCAATCTCAAGCGACAAACTTTCTGTTCCTTCAACCATTACTTTTGTGGTATGCACTGGAATGCTATTCCTCTCTCAATCTAGTGACCGAATGTGTGCTGCAGCTAAGAAATACCTGTAATCAGAGAAAATAAACTTTCAACCTCAACTGTAATGGAACCTTTTTTCATATCACTTTCCTTTTAAAGTTGTAGCATAATATTGGCAATTTATCTGATTGCTTTTTTATCTCTAAAATGTCAATTGTGATAACCACCACAGTATATGACATGCAGCAAGAATTGATTGTAAGTTTTAAAGTTTCCAGTCTTGGTTTCACTTTTTTTTTGCATATTTGAAATTCTTGCCTATATCTCATATTTGATGGCTAATTAACATTGTCTGTTTTACCATTTTGACAAGCAGTGTAGGCGTGTAGCAATAGTCCATCAATGAACAATCTAGCATATCTGCTGCTTCTTGTTAATAAAATGTTGCCCTTGAAGCTTTGGATGGTGAGCGAAATGTGCTATTTAAAAAATAATATTAACTGATAAAGTGCATGTATTGCACGATATAAGTATGGCCTCGCGAACCCACGTCTTACATGCTTACTATTTTGCATGTTGCCTGTGTGGATAGCTTAGATTGGTTCAATTCTATTTAGCAACTTCAGGAAAGCAGCAGTGATTTTTTGGGCAACATATTGAGTATTTTGTTTTGTGCTTTCTATGGTGTTTGGACTAATGCAAAACATTTATTTCTAGTGTATCACCAAGGAGGCTGACCTGATGCATGAGCTGCTGAAGCATGGTGCTAAGCCTACTGATGACGTGATCCTGCAGAGCAGTGTGATCCGTATGTGTGCCTTAGGCCTTGTAAACCTGAAAGGATGCCAGTCCATTGTTTCTGCTGCGGCAATGGTGGTATGTGTCTGCCTGCATCATGCCTCCTTCCAAAATGCACTGCATCTTGCCAAGTATATATCCATTTTCTTTTCTGTAAATTGCCAACTCATTGGCACTAATATCTACAATATGATGGATGGTTTCAATTCAAGGGTGTGGCAAAGGCGGCCAAAATGATGTGTGATTGGATGAAGAGAGAGACCAAGCTTCTAACCTTCAGCATGTTTGAGCCTCCAGAACTTATGATGGCACACTTCATCCGAACCACAACCTTGGGTGTTATGATTAACATACTGCAAGAGTCTACCTTTCCTTCATCCAAGGTTAGTGGATAGAGTGGATCAAATTTTGTTGACGCTGCATTTTGTATACTAGTTATATGTTTGGAATTAAGGTGATTTAGTTTATGAAATGCTACTTGGCATCAGGATTAGATGACTTCCACCCCTTTTTTGAAAGGAATATATGTGTAGTGCTTTGCACTTCTTTTCAATAACAATCATTGATGAATGAACTATCCTAATTTTATTCATAGTGATAGGTGAACAAAATTGTAGGTCTTCCTGATTAAACAAAACAGTCAACATGGCAGTGTTTTGTGTTTGATGTTTTTTTTTTCATCTTCATTTATGGCCCTGTGTCGTTAGACTTGTCTTCATCCTTGTTCTGGCTTCTAAGGTAAAAAAAAAAACACACACACATCAAGTTCTTATTTTCACATCACTTTATAACGGTGGGTAATGGCAAGATGGATGAATATCATCATCATATAATGGCAAGAAAAATGCATTTCCCTATTGCCAAATGCAATGTACGTTTTCACGATTGCCCGGTTTGGCCAGAGGTAATTTTTGTATTTGATCCACTCTATGCTTTCTACTGCAGATGCCTGATGATGCAACGACACATGACTTGAAGAATGATGCAATGACAAATGGCTTGAAGAAATAAGGGTCCCTCCCTCCCTCCCAAAAAAAGTTTCTTTTACCCCGGCAACAGTATGCCATATGTATGTTTGTGTACTCTGTTGGTAGTGCTGTATGCTTCGGAGTTGTGTGCAACTGTTGGTTTGGCTTGCCAATCAAATCGTTCTACCAAACATTTCTACTGAGGTACTGTTTGCTCAGGGCAGTCTGCTAAATCTTAATTTGTTTGCTCGGATGTTTTTGGATTAGCTAACTTTGATATGAAGATCTTGTAGTGGTGCCGTAAAATGTTGAGTAAACATGTGTTCTGTAAAGTTTCTTGTGAATGTGAGGACTGTAATTTGATTATTCTTGCTATATTATATGCCACGATAGTTAGATTGGGACCGTACCAAACCAAGAGGCTGAGGCTGTGGAACCGTAAAAACATTTGATCTGATGCATCGATCAGCTATCCGATGGCCACAGAACTAATCACGCCGCAAATTAACGCCCACCAGCCTTGTTTTGCCCAGGACGTTTTTGCAATAATACCCCCCGCATGACATCTCCGACCAACACCCCCACTTGCCCACTCCCTCACGCCGTGAGGCGCAGCCGCGCAATGCCCGCCGCCCTTCCTCGCGCGACTCCTTTGAACTCCACCTCCGCAGATCGCCCCTTCCAAATTTGTGTTGCGTACGGGTGGGGTGGGCGTGATTGATGGATCGCACCTTCCAAATTCACATGGATGGAGAGAATCACACCGTCCAAATTTGCATGCGAATTTTGCTTGTGCATGGCAAGGGGCACATGCATACGTATCTTTTTATTTTTATTAGGTTCCTGTTTTCTCACGGAAGCTCAAGAGCAAAGGCAATTTTTCTCCGAGATTTTCCCCTTCTATCAGAGGAGAATGAGCCCCGTGGGATTTTTTTTCTTTTTCTCCGTCTATTTATGGACGGGTGGAAGAGCGGGAGTCACGGTTTCCTTCCTGTATTTTTTTATCGCTACAACCAATGTGCGTAGTTAAGTCCTTCCTTTATTGCGTGGTTAATTCCTTCCTTTATCTGGTCGCATGGACGATTTATTTCCTTTTCTCCCTTCGGGTTCGCATGGGGTGGCGGTTGGGCAGACTCAAAGCAAATGTTGCACAAAAAAAAATGCCTTCTCTTTGTTCTTTTTATGTTGTTGTAGAGATTAAATAAAAGGGGACTGCTCCAGTACTCCCTTTTTAATTTATAGCACGAATCTTGAAGCAGTCAATTAATTAATTAAGTAAGTACTTCCATCTAAGTCCCGCTTGGGCCTAGCCCTATCCATGGCTGGCCCATACCCGTGTTATCTCCTCAGTTCCCGATCCCCTTTCTTCGGCGTCTTTTCGTTTTGGTTTGTAACTTGCGTGGCGAGGTCTGCCGGCGCCGTCCTTCAAGTGAGGAGGTCCGCCGGCTCTTCCTGATGGATGTCGCCGCCGGCTGCTGCTCGTGTTGGTGGTTGGTGATGATGGCCACTGCCCACTGGGACGAAGCAGCACCTCTGAATGCATGGCCAGCGTCGCATCCTCTGGCTCCGGTGAGGAGGTGGATACAACGGACTTGCTAGCAGCATAAAAAACAAAACACCCCATTGCTTTGTCTAGTACCTACACTTATAGTTTGAAGCATCACAGGTCTTCAGTTGCTGCCAAATAGCTATCTGGTTGGCGACATGGGAAAGAGCTGTAGAGTTTCACTAAATGTTGAATTCAGATTGGAAATTAATGAGATTCACGCCCGGATACAGGCTTCGCTTTCATCAGCCTCGGTAAGTTAGATTTCAGAATGGCCATGGGGCTGTTTAGTCCACTTAAACTCCAAAGATCAAAGCAAACGAGATCACATGGTTCGAGGCCTGCATGTCCAACTCCTCATCGACGCCAGAGGATGCAGCAGCGACCGGCGGCGGACGTCCATTAGGAAAAGGCAGCAGACCTCCTCATATGAAATAGAACCTCACGCGAGCGCCGCAGCCGGCCTCCGAGCCGGAACGCTGCGATCAATTCCGTTCACTACAACCACATATTGTGAAGAAAGGGCTGGACACAAGTAGGGCTGGCTGGAGTAAGGATAATAGATCGATTCAGAAATGTTGCCCACGAGCGAAACAGATGAGCTCCTGCACCGCTACATGTGACAGAAAAGGCATAGGTATCTCAGGTAAATAACAGGTCCCCAAACATATATTGATGTGGCAAAAATGAAGAAAACGGGTTCACCAAATAGCAGTTACAAGATGTACCTTGGGAACACAAAAATGTGGTCACGCCCACCTGATCTTCGGAAATATGGCATCTGACTCAGAACCTAAAGCAAATGAAGGCAAAACAATAACGAATTTGTTTTCAGACGCATATGATCCAGTAACATCATGTGGGTCGTTACCTTGACATAGGTCTGATTGATTTCCTTGTCACTTAGTGCTCCTGTCATGCGTTCACACTTAACATAGCTCGGAACAAAGAAGAGATTTGCTTGATCCTTGTTGAATGTTCTGAACCTTGACTTCAGAAGAAACTGGTGGATCTTGACCTATGAAATGGAAAACCACTGACTAGATGTTTGTTGTTTGAGTGTTCTATAAGAGACGCTGGGTGCAGGTACTCAGAATCTAATGAATAGCAGCAAGGATTATACTAGCAATGTCGTTATTTGGTCAAGGGAGTAGCTCCTGCTATGCTACTCTGATAAGATGAACAACTGAAATTGAATCAGGAATTTATCGAATTGCATGATACAGAGTACGTTGCTTGAAACACTAACTGAGATGGACGGCCTAGACAACACAAGTATGATTATGTTGCGCAGGTTCAATAATATACGCCCTATTTGCAACAAATTGTTCGTGCGTTGCCTCCTCAGACAAGATCACTGCCGGTGTTCTGTGACTAAGAGGGAAGGGGATTGAAGAGAAGATAGGTGGTGACGTCCAAGGTTTACCTGGGTGCCCCATTGGCCCTTGAGGCATGTGGCGGCGGTGATGGTGCCGTCGCGTCCCCGGAGCAAGGCGCGGAGGCCCTGGATCTCGTCCTCAGCGTAGACGTAGATGCGGAGGTCAGCGGAAGAGGAGGACCCGCCGGTGTTTATGAGGGCGGAGGAAGATGTGTCGAGGAGGAGACTGTCGAAGAGGCGGGTGAGGAGGAAGGTGGCAGCGACGAGGAGCAGAGCGCCCACCTGATGAGCGCGGCTGCAGGCTTGGTGGTGCCGCATGCTCCGATAGCTCGCCGGAGCCAGAGATGGGTTAAGAGGTGAGGGGATCTGATTCCGAATTTCCGATCATGAGCCCGGCGCGCCGCCCGTGCCGAGGTGCCAAAAGCGCGCTCGAGAAGGGGAGAGTCAGGCAGCGGAGAGGGCTGTCTACGCGCTGTCAAGTCGGTGGAGAAGGAAGAAGAACTCTCCGCCTCGCCGGTAGGGCCGCTGGCTTCCGCGATGGCTCGTCGCCGGCGGCCGCTGAGCGACGGCGCTGCTCCTCTTTGCGCGGAGCAGCGGCGGCGCCGGAAACGAGTCACGAAAGGGCCAGATAACGGTGGCCCAAAACATGTAGAAATTGGCTGAAAGGGCCATCAGTTTTTTAAATTTATAATTTTTCATATAGTAATTTGTGATGCACTATTTCAGAGGGATGTGTGGTTAAAGCCATTTTTTTTTCTAATAATCCATTTTTCAGAGGGAGTACATTCATACTTTGCACATAACAAGGACATATAACTCAACACAAGAAACCACGACTTCTCTTCAAATATTGTTTTGCCTCACCAAGTTTTACAACTAGATCAAGTGTTGACTTTAAGGCACTGCTGGTTATTCATACAACTAGATCGAGTTAATGAAGTGTATCTGGCGGTGGGATTTGTATTAGAAGAAAAAATCGGAGTTTTGCCTGTACTGGTGGATCGAGTTGGATGCATGTTTTTGTATGCGTCCTATACTTTGATGTGTTTTTTTTTTCTGTTTTACCTCAAGGCAGCATTATGCTATTCTGTGTTCTATTCTTGACGATATGGCAGGGATTGCACCCGCTCCATGATGGCGTAGTGACGATCCGGCCGAAGGTGCTCAACTCCCCGACATATAATCATTTATTTAAGCTAATGGTTTTGAACTCAAGCTTCCATCCATCTTAAATTATAAGTCATTTCATCAACTCTCTTAAGAGTAAAAATATTTTAATTTTGATCAGATTTATATATAATAAAACACTGACATTTGCCGATTTAATGTGTCATAAATCTTTGTAGTTCTCTCAAAAACTTTGGTCAAGCTTCGAATGTCCAAGAACGTTGGAATAACTTACACTTTAGAACTCATAGAGTATAATGGAATGTTTGGTTTGGTAGCTCGCTCCTATGAGAGATCACGGATCAGTTAAAAGACCAAGCAGCTCCAAGATAACAAGGCTAAGGATCCTACGAGTTCAAATGCAAAAAACTCATATTGAAACAACGCCACTGCTTCGCAGTTTTGTAGCTAAGGGAGAATCAACCACTACAACGCCAAGGAAATATTTAGATAAATTATATTAAGCCTTGGTGTTGGTTCAAGTCATATATAACAGGTAAAGTCACAAAAGGTAAATGAATCCCTAGTACCACATAAGTCACAAAGGACAAGCACCAAACAGACATTAGATGTCCCTTATATATAGCTATCATATAAGATGTTTGAGTCATCTAACATATATACCGGGATGAAAGGACCTACTTTTACAACCCAAAGGTGCAATCCAGCACAGCTGCTTGACCATGTCTTCACCTTCATACTGGGTAAAAGATATCCTTTACCGTCTTCAACCAAATTACAGTTGATGTACCCAGACCGAATACTGAAAACACATACTGAGCCATTATCCTCTCTTGCAAATCAGCAGTTTCCATGCGGTGCTTAATCCTGTGAATAGGGTATGTGGCCCTGTTGAAAGGGAGAACATTTTTCACTTGTTAAAATTATAGTAAGCAAAATTGTACATATACAAATCAATAAAAACTTGATATGATAAAACAAGTTAGGCATAATGATGATTATTTTCACATAGACCTAACAGGGATGACTACTTTACAGTGATTCTCCTTCAATATTGTTTAGTCTCACTTAGTTAAAAAATCTTTCAATAGCAGGTAACGAGTGCCAGTACACAGTAAGCACTATATCATAGCTGTAACATATTCAAGGGTTCCATAAGTACGACTGTACGAGTGACAATTTACCTACCAAATCATAAAAAAAAGGTATGAATATGCAAAGCAACTCAAGGTAGAAATCATGCACATAGAACTCACAGCTTTGCCTGTTGGGTCCCTAGAATCAGTCGAGAAATGACGACAACCCTATAACAAGGAAAATTTATATTCAGAAGACTTGTTTTTACTCAAGTTTTATTCTGATGCTTAACTTATATTGCAAAATACAATATAAGTTGTATTTAATACAAATTAAACTTGTGTTCGTATCACATGATTGCTGAGTAAAACTTATCTTATAAAAATGAAGAAAAACAAACAAAGAGGATTGGGGAAGAACGGTTGTTGCTCCCTATTCCATGGAGGTTAATGATGTGAGGTTGAAAATCTACCCCGGTGTTGAAAGACCATTCTGACTGTTTCAAATGTTGTTCGCATGTAATGGAAAAATAAGCCTACTGGATTTTGACCATATAGGTCTTGCTTTGGAACACCTAGATGCTGTTGCAGACAAATTTGGGAAATTTTGACTTTACCCATCCATAACATGCCCCTGCGTCAGGTTTTTATTTTTATCTGGAAAATTTCTGTTGTTCAATTATAATGATGGGAGCATTTACTAATTACTACTGAGGATGGAAATGCATCTGTTTGTTTTGTTTATTTAGGGACTGGGTTTTTGTCATCTTTGTGGCCCTTTTAGTTTCTAATATATTTCTATGAGTAATATAACTTTCATTTTGCTTGCATATATTCTTTTTACCCTTCCATTTGATATAAGTAGGTCTTCCGTAGTGACGTGTCTTGTGGAAAAAGAAGACTGTCTTGCATTCACTTTGCAATGCACTTCACTCTGTGGCCCTTTTGTTTAGTATTTATCTTGAGTACATTAATAATTTAGTTCATATGGAATGTTGGCATGTTTATCACATCATATCCCTTTTTCTTTTTCTTCAGTACTTCTTTATTGAACTTCAAGTGCTTATATACAGATATTCTATAGCTAGTGAATAACATAGTTGGATTCTTGGATCAATGAGTCTGCAATTTATGTACTGAGTTTCACTGGGAACTTTATTTTTTTTAATTAAGCTGATTTATGAATTAGTCTGCATGGTTTTAAATGGACAACATGATAAGGAACATCAGTTATAAATAGAACTTGAATTTTTTTCTAGAATCTGGTGACTTTCAAGAACTTTACAGGTAGTTTAATGTTTATGAACAGATGGGTGTAGATCACATTTCCCAGTGTTGATCACTTGATTGTCAACCAATTAGAGTACCGAAGATTTGCGAACTCTTTTTTTAGATTTGCGAACTCACAGCACCACCTTTTAGCCATGGCAGCTTGTCTAGTACTGCAGTTCCGAGTTAATTGTTTGCCTCTTGACAATTCTCATTATTTTAATGCGATGATATTGTCTTTGAAGATGTCCTTTAAGATTATAGCTGAACATGTTTTTTCATGCATCTAAATTTCTGTGGTTGGAAATGGATTATTAAACCCTTGTGGTTTGCTCCTCATGTTATATGAACACTTATCTTTAAGGCTTTCCATGGATAAGCTTACTCTTTTTGTTGTCTAGTTCTCTAATATTACCCTAACGACTTGTAATTTTGAAATTATATCTTTCACAGAGGGTGTTAGCTAAGGAGACAGAGCTGCACTTGGCCCAGAAAGAGTTGAGTAAATACAAGGAACAGCTGAGTAATGCTGAGACAACAAGAGTACAGGCCCTCTCTGAGCTAGAGAAAGCTAAAAAGACTGTTGAGGAGCTAACCACCAAACTGGATGCAATCAACAAGTCTAAAGAGCTGGCCATTCAGGCAACAGAGGATGCAAAGACTCGATTAATGGGGGCAGGGAAGAATGAGTTAGAAGCTGTAAAGCAGGAGCACAGTCAGCTCAGAGAGAAGGATACAGAAACTGAATCCATTGTTGGCGATCTACATGTTAAGCTTCAGAAATGCAAATCTGAGCTCGAGGCAGCTGTAACTGCTGAATCCAAAGCAACATCAGCTTCTGATGACTTGATGTTGGCCCTTCAGCAGCTCTCTGCCGAGTCAAAGAATGCCCTGCAGGAAGCTGAGATGATGCAGAAGAGTGCAGCAGAGCTAAGAGACGAAGCTGAGAAAGCTCGGGTTGAGTTAGCAGAGGCCGAGCAAAAGCTGCAGCTGGCTTTGAAGGAAGCAGAAGAGGCCAAGGCAGCTGAAGCAAAGGCCCTTGATCAGATCAAGGAACTCTCAGACAGAGCAAGTGCTGCTCGAGCCTCAACTTCAGAGTCTGCAGCAAATATCACAATCTCAAAAGAGGAGTTTGATTCTCTTAGCCGAAAGGTCGAGGAGTCAGAGAAGCTGAGTGAGATGAAAGTTGCTGCAGCTATGGCTCAAGTGGAAGCCGTTAGAGCTAGTGAGAATGAGGCAATCAAGAAACTGGAAGCAGCCCGCAAGGAGATGGAGGACATGGAATTGGCAACAGAGGAGGCACTGAAGAGGGCAGAGATGGCTGAGGCAGCAAAAAAGGCTGTCGAAGGTGAGCTTAAGAGATGGCGTGAGAAGGAGCAGAAGAAAACTGTGGAGGCTCAGCCTTCCACAGGATCACAAGAACTTGCAGGCGCATCTCCGCCTGTACCACAGGCTTCTGCTGGAAGAGCGTCCGAGACGAACGAGGGCCAACAAAGGAACAGCAGGACGCTACTAAGGAAGAGCTTTATGCTACCAAACATCACGAGCATCTTCCACAAGAAGAAGAGCCATCCTGGCGGCAGTTCTCCGTTGTACCATCCAGGGGAAAAATCCGTGTGATCTGTTTGAAGCTCTTGTTTGCAAGTTGAAATTTCCAAACTTGAATGCATCGTCCGATGCTATAATATGTATAATATGCTCGTTTGTAGTTGCCTGCGCCTTGCAGTAAATTACCGACATAATTTAATATATGTATGTTTCTCCTGTTTCTTCGACGCTTTCTGGACTTGTGAGTACATTATTCCTCTGTAATTCTGGGCGTTCTTGAAAGCTTCCAGTAGAGTGCAAGTATCACACTCGTTGAGCTGTGAAGTGTTGGATTCATGAATTATGCTGTCTACATGTTAGTGATGTTGTAATATGTGCAACATTGGCCATCATATAGGTAGAAACATACACCCCAGTGATCAGAGTGCACAACTGTTATACAAAATGTCAGCCAGTCAGGTGCCCGTACAAGTATGGCGCATAATTTGTTGCTTCTAAGCATGCGCAAATGGCAAATTAAAAGAATGCTAAGTTACTTTACGCTTCTTTTATTTACAGGGGCTGCAAAGTAAGCTCATATTCAGATAAAATGTAGCCACAAGGTGTTGGGGGTTGGGCAGGTAGCGAAGTCCTTGCTTTTTTCTGAAGATTCTGAACAAAGAATCTCGCAGAATCAACAAAATTTTAATGGCCACTTCACATGGGTTCCCCATAATACGTGTGTATAGCGCATTTCCTCCGAATTTCCTTTGAAATCATATCCACCAAAAAATGGATCGAAAAGATGGGTTTATATTGGAGCTACAAACCCACGCAAAGGAGATCTGTATCTGCTGGAGCATTCAAAGTAAATCCATCTATTCAATCCTTTCAAGATTATATTTCACCATCTTCTCAAGAGTACTTCGAAAGTCGCTTCTCGGAAGGCACTGCAGATTTTGGATAGCCAAGTCGCCCTTCTCTCTCGCAAGCTCATGTGCCCTTCTTATTCCACCACTTCTATGAACAAGCTAGGTTTATTGCAGCAGCTAAGGAATCCGTCTCACTGAACTCAGAATCGATTATCTCCCTCAGCTCTGGTTCATCTTGCAAAGCTAAGATGACTGGAGCTGTCAGATTCCCCTTTGCCAAATCACTTCCTGCTGGTTTGCCAAGTTGCTCAGCTGATTGAGTGAAGTCTAGGATGTCATCGACAACCTGGAAGGAGAGCCCAAGATTCCTGCCGTATTCATACATTTGTTCACAAATTGCGGTGCTGACGCCACTGAATATGGCGGCAGACCTTGTGCTTGCTGCGATCAGAGACGCAGTTTTGTAGTAGCTCTTGAGAAGGTAATCGTCAAGGGTGATGTCACAGTCAAGAAGGGTGGAGGCTTGTTTTATCTCACCACTTGCAAAGTCCTTGATTACCTGTTACAGCACAATGTATGTAAATAAACCACGTCAAGGTTCGTGCCTGGCGTGCTGTGTGCGTCGCGTGTAACACGCGTGTGTGCGTGTGTTCTCTCGTTTGAGTTTGTTAGCATGTTTAGAGGGAGTCCGTAGCGTACTGGTGCACGAGTTCATTCGTGCTCGTGTGTGCGTGCGTGTTATGTGTGATGGCGCGCGCGTGTATGTGCTCGCGTTGGAACGCATCATGCAGGTTAGGCTAGACAATGCGTGTGTGTGCTCGCGTTGGTTGCCTAGATCTGATCGGGCACGACGTGTTGGCGCGTGGATAAGCACCGGAGACCGAGTCTCACGGAGGACTCCGTGGTGCAGAGCGTGGAGAACGCCCGGATCGCCAGGAGAGCGCGTTCGTGCGCGCGAGGCTCGACGTGTGCGTGGGCGCTGCGTCGTGGGGAGTCTATAAGAGTCCATGTAATCCATGCGTGTCAGTTGTCTCGAGTCCTTGAGATGGAATAGAAGCCAACATACAGACCGTTCGTGCGGCCGGGGCGTTCAGCGCTATATCTGACTGTTTTCTGTTCATCTTCTACCTCATGTTCGAGCGTGAGAGAGTAGATTTCTAGGACTAGATTCCAACATGATGTTCTGTTTTCATTCTCCTTAATGCAATGATGTGCAGTTCTCCTGCGCATTCGTGAAAAAAACATGATGTTCTGTAGTTAGCTCCCGGCTGGATTCCATGAAAATAAAGTCTCAGTTAATAATTTTAAAACAATTCTTTGAAAATGGTAAGGTTGGAATAACAATTAATAACGAGAACTTACGACAAACCAGCTAATTCAGCAGTTGCTCTAGACACCGGGAAAACTAATGCTGGTCTTAATCTCTTCCCACCGGCACCGAAAATTTGTTCAGCCGCTGAAACCAAAACTGGATTTTCTGCACCAACAAGCTATTGAAGTGATGTTAGGTATGGCAGCTAGGAGGCCAATTTGACAATGTCTTGGCATATGCAAGTAAGGATTCTGTGGAAAAAATACTTTTTAGAGAACATATGCAATTAAAAATTCTAAAATCTAGTTCAATCTTGAAAAATGTACAAAAAAATTATTTTACCATAAAAATATAAAACCACCTTTAAGTTTCCTCTAAAATCATGCTTATTTATTATAATATCATATATTGCTTGAGATCTAACTTCAAACGAGCAAAATGTGGCGAGCTCCAGTTGACTCCAAGAGGCATTTTTAATTTATAAGAAAAATGAACTAAGTCGGTCCATAACTTTTGGCATCAGGTGAGTCTCAAATTCTACCCTGTAACTTTTAGCTAATATTTAGTTTTGAATTGTTAAAAGTTTAACGGTTGATTGCATCATTTTCAAACACAATTGCGTGATGATGCAACATAGTCCCATTTTTCTCCACTAGGCCGGGATGATGTTGCATAACTTCCTATTTACAGGAAGCGAGGGGATTATTGTTCACCTATGGAGTCTATTGAGGTTTACAAGACATACACGAACGAGCTGCTTTTGAGGTAGGATCCTTTTCCTTAAGCAGGCGTCATTGCTGATTGCTCTATCGAATGTTGTAGGCATCAATCCTTCGCCCACAGACCACAAATCCAATCGCTCGAGCTTTTGAATTCCCAAGATTTGGCCACTTTGGCGCCATTTTTATTGGCGTCTTGGGGTGGCTCCCATATTTTCGTTTGCTCAATTTCATCGATATCATCGAGTCTAATGGGACCAAAAACGACGTGCCTGCGGTGGCTAATGAACTCGGTAGCTGTTCCAATTGCGCCACCGGCAATGGAATCCTTGACCACCTGCTTGGTGTCTCTGTGTCTGCTGTTGGCGGCGGAGATGAGAGCACCAGCCAAGGCACCTCCAATCACCGCGTTCTTCTACACCATCCATGGAGTAGCCCAAAAACAACAATGCAAATGGTGAGGATTTCTGCAGACATCATGAAACATGGCTCGCTCAAAAGTCAAAACGTTGGAGCATTCGTGTGGTTACCCAATCAGATCGACCGCGCATCAGTTCCACTCCATACTCTATGGCCTCAAAAGCTCCAGCAGCAGCACCTGCGTGCATATTTGATTTATGAAAGAATGAAAGAAACATCTGATCGATCAGTAAGAGAGGGTGAATTAAAGGAGATCAAGCATTGATGCCAAAGCAAACAATCGAGTTTGAAATAAGTAATACAATTACCCCAATATGCGCCCTCCTTGCAGATGTTCTTCACCTGCATGTATATATCATATATATTCAAGCAAAGGATTAAAGTGTGTATATGTAATGAAAATGGCAAAACTAGCAATATATAGGAAGAAACATAATCTAGCCACTGAACTTTCACGTACAAACAGGTTCAGTGTTGAATGTACATACTCCCTAGCTAGTCCCTTCAACCACAATAAGTGATGTTCGTCAGATATTTACATTTTTTTAATTAAGGAATAAAATTCCGGCCTCTATATCCACAGGTGGATATATACATCCAAAGGTTACACGACAAAAGAGCACTTAGACTCTAACATCACACCGAGGTGAAACAAGAAACAAGACGGAAACAAGCTAGCAAAAGAAGAAAAAAAGGAAGACTAAGTTTCAATCTTCTTGACCGCCCATGCTCCAAACAACCTCCAACCGCTCACTAAACCATCCTTCCACAGTTGAAGCCGATTCCTTGATTCCCATGGCGACGCCTCCAAGAAGTATACGACGTCAATGCCGCCGTCGTCGCCCCTCCGGTCAGCTGGAGAAAGGTTTACACCTGGAAAATCAAAGACCAAACAGAGAGCCTCTCCACCAACGCCTCCAAAGAGGTTCATGACATCCGAAGACGCCGCCGTTGTTGAACCCAACATAATGCCGGAAAAGACTTTCGCCCGAAGCTCCTCCCAATGCCTGCCCGTCGACGAAGAACACAATGCACCAACACTCAAGGCCGCAGCCACCAGCATCGCGAGGAACGAGCACTTAGGCACCCCTCAACTGACCGCCGACTAACGACCCAAGTGTCGTGACATCCTGCTCGGCTCGCGGGTGCACCGGCACTGGACTAGTGAGGCCCATCTCTTCATACAGGGACGTCGATGCTGAAAGTAACCCGTAACAGCCACCAGCCGCCACCGCGCCGCCCGTCTTCGGACCACCGCTGCACTTAGGCCTCGGGAAAAATCCGCGCAGACAAGCGACGCCAGTCAAGGCCATCGTCTCTCGCAGGCCACCTCCGAACTCACTCCGGGAACGACCCCAGCATCACAAACCTCCCTAGCACTTAGTCCAGGCAAGGTAGGCCCCGAGAACCGCCACCCAAAAGCGAGCCATCGCCGCCCACGCCGCCATCCGCCATGAGGAGACCACGATTCCGCAGATCAGAGCAGCCCCACCACCGCCTGCTCCTTTTATGGAAGAACTCGGAGGGGCCCGAGATGGCCCTGACGCCGCCGGACAGCAGCCTCCAAGGCCCACCAGGCCCCGCCGCCCACCGCCGGCCCCAACGCCGACACCGCCGCCGGACCAGCGCCACACGGGCGGCCGCGACGCGCGCGCAGTACCGGCCACCGCCGTCACCCCGCGCTCGCCACGCCGCCGCCATCCATCCAATCTTGGATCGCCGTCGCCGTCGCCGCCGCCCGGCTCCGACTTCCATCTCCAAACAAATGAAGCTCCTCCTCCGTGCAGACCCTAGATCCGGCCAAGGCCTCACCGGATCTGGGGCCTCCCGCTCCCGCCGCCGCGGAGGACGTCCCGCGCCGGCGAGCCATGCCGTCGGGCCCAAGCGGCCGCGCCCGCCCCAGCCCACCAGTGAGGAGAGGAGTAAGGCCACGCCGCCACCTTCCCCGCAGGACGGCCGGGCTTCCGGCAACCCGCTCTGGCGGCGGCGCGGCGTGGGGGAGGGAGAGAAGCGGCGGCGGCGGCGGCTAGGGTTGTGGGTGGAGCGCCCGCTTCGTCCACGCGGGGGCGAGAGCGGGGCCGTGCGTGTTGTCACAAATTTACATGGGCTACAAATTTTTATTGTAATATATACTGGATTTCAATAGCTCGATCTCCTATATATCTACTCGGAAATAATCATCTTAATTATATTTGCAAACCAAGTGTACTATTATGAAGCTAGTCCATAACCCAAAGATTCACTCATCTGTCACCGATCGAGGAAGTCTATGCAGATATTTACTCACCGAACGCTTAACTTTCTGCCTTGAAACACCTGTGGTGAGGCAGTCGAAGGCATCCTCGGCGGCGACCTTGCAAGCGGCGGCGGCGCCGACGTTGAGGAAGCTGCGGAGGGCGCGGTGCGGCAGCAGGAAGCCGTGGAGCGTCCGGCTCAGCACCGGCCTGTCCATCTCGATGCTCACCGCGATGGTGTTCCGCCGCGGCAGCCCTAACCAGACGGCCTCGGCCTCGTATTCGACTGCCTTGATCTTGGCCATCTCTCTCTGAATTTCTCTGTCTCTTGCAGAGCCAAGAAGACAAGAAGCTCCTAATTGAATGGCGATGCAATTCAGCTTTGGGTGGAGTGCAGATGCTGCAAGCAAGGAACTTTGGAACAAAGAGCAAAGAAGAAGCGGGGCCGGACGGGGGCTCCTATAGACCTTGCGTTCACTTTCTTAGATAGCTGGCTTAGGGCCCATTGAAGCCCATCAGCGGCGCGCCGAGGACAAACGAGCAGAAGCCCAAGAAAAGCATGTCTTTTCCGTTACCGCGAGGCGAACTGATTTTTTCCTCGCGCTTTGACTTTTTTAAACAGACTCAATTATCACTACTAATACAGTTATAGAAGGTACGATGTTACAGTCGACATTTCAAAAATAACAGTTCAACATTCCAATTATACCATTTCAATATTTTTCACATAAAAGCTAAAGTAACATGCTTAAAGTGTTAAACTAATACAGTCAACATTTTCATATACTAGGTTCAATATTTTTCTCAAACTTAATTCAACAATTCGTATAAACTAGATCAACATTTTATGTGAAAATGTTGAAGCAGTAAGTTTAAGATGTTGAGATAGTTATTCAAAATGTTGAAATAGCATATTGAAAGTGCTGATTCTAAAAGATGCATATATAAAATAAAAATATGTCCATATTGAATCTTATTCTGTCGCATTAATTACAAATAACATGTTAGTTCAAACGGATTCAAAAAATAATTAACGATTCAAGAGAAAATCGTATTTAAAGGTTCAAATGCAAATTAGATTCCCTTCGTGGCTGACGTCGGTCGGACGCCTCACTCTCACCCGCCCGCGTCCGAGCCCTCTTTGGATCCGAATAAACGTGTGATCATAACCGTTGCATGGATCTCAAACAGTGGAAGCTACCATAGAAAAAAAAAACTTACGGAAGCTGTATAGGTTTCCCGGGGGCTGGACCTTTCCAGAACGGGCCGGCCCAACGCTTCCTACTCTCTTCCAGGACAGGCCTGGCCACCTGCTGCTGCAGTAAGGAAGGCCCATGGGCCGCATCTCGTCGTCGTATACTTGCTTGCTGGGCTCTCTGCTTGCTTTACCCTTCTTTCTCCTGATCTCCTCCAGCCAGCCCCGTCCTCCAAGAAACACAGCTCTCCCCTGAATCATGGCCGCCGCCGCAGACGCCGCCGCCGCCACGGCCGCCGCCGACGAGGAGCAGGACCAGGCGCGTATGGAGGCTATCACCGACCGCCTACAGACCCGAGACGCGTAACTATTCCTTTCTCTAGCTCTTCCGAGGAGCCCTTTCCTTGCTCGCTGACGCTGACGCTGACGCTGAGCCGTGTCTTCCCTTCCCCCCTGTGCGTGTGCCGTGTGCGTGTGCGCGTGGTGCCTCGCAGGATGCGGCTGTACAACGCCCTCTCGCAGCGCTGCTTCTCCGACTGCGTCGTCACCTTCTACCGCCGGGCGCTCGGCAAGCGCGAGGAGGAGTGCGTCCGCTCCTGCGTCCGCAAGTACCTCCTCTTCTCCACCTCCTCCGCCGCGCGCTTCGCCCACCTCGCCGACCCCACCTCCTCCTCCTCGTCGGCGGCATTCGACGATTGATGGACCGAAGCGCTTGCCGGTCGACGCCCCTGTACCCTGCCCCCTGTTAGTGGTTTCTGTTCTTGCTTACCGGCCGGCATGTCATTTTGCTTCTGTTCTTCAGTCTAGCTTAGTTTTAGCTAGTGATATCAAGGAAACAAAACACGACGGCATAAGACGAGAGTACCAATTGGTCACTACCAGGAATTGGAAGACCAAAGGGTGATTTATACCACACAAGGAATTTGGTATTTTGATAAATGGATGGATGGGTGAATTCTTCATATCTTGTTGTTTCCTTCCTCTCTGTCTGAATGAATTCCTCTGTTGTTCCAACAACACATGCCTGGTAGTAACTTGACATGAATGCAAAAGGAATTCTTTTTTCATTTCATGTGATGCTTCATGTTTAGCTTCAGTAATCATCCTGTGCAACAACATCACTGCAATCCAGCTAAGTTTTTATCTTTATCCACCCTGGGTGGGGCAACAATGTTTCACTTAAAAGATTTGGTTCACCAGACACCACAGTAATGTGGCAAGCACATATGAGCCTCCTACAACTGCCACAAAGATTATGATATTAACAAAAATGGTTAGACCCTAATAAGTATAGTGCATTCCCTTTCCTTGCATTGCAGATTTGCATGGGAACATGATTTGGGCCTAAATGCCTGTAAGGTAGATAAGACTGCAGCAGTAATCATATTACTCAACGTTGCAACTTGTAATTTTTGAAGTCCGCACAGGCTAATACTCTGAAGTTACGCACTGAAAGCCGCAAAGGAGAAAATGTTATGATACTTACGAGCTAAAAGAGACAATCCCAAATTCACAGTAGTCTGCTAAGAGATTTAATCTCACTAGTGAAGGCTTGCTGTACAAATTTGACAAAATACTTGGAACACTGCTGATGACGAAGTTCATATTCTTTGTGGTATGTATTTACAAATATTGGTGACACTTGTATGTAAGAGTTCAGCTTACAAATTGCGTTACGCAGTTTCATGAACAATTCTGTCAGTGTTTCATGCAGCCTATATAGGCAAATTTGCAGTAGTATCTTAAATCATCTGATGCACCAAGGAAACCTTTAACTACTGTAGTCGCATCCTTCAGTTGATTACAGGCATGGACCCTCAGGGAAAAAAGGTTGGATTTCTTCGGCTGAGACCTGAGACCTCAATCTGTCCTGTTATCGTCATCAAATCTTTGCATATTATGCTTAACTGCATAAGAAATGTGCAGCAAAAACCTTCGCTTTCTCTGTTTTGCATGTAACAATGCATCATGTTTTGTCTTTTCCTTTGTTAGATGAGATTTGTTAGTATTTAGTTACACTTAATCTGCTGCCGTAATATAGATTTCAAATTTGTTGTTCAACATCAGTTTTTTTTCTCCCATAATCCCATGGTCTGGCATTAGATGAGTCGGTTATTTCCTGCCTCCTGGTATCTCTATTTCCTGAAATGTGTCAGAGTAATATATCCAACAACATAAATGGACCTGAAATCGCAAAGACAATGATACCACAGAGAATAGGTTGGAAAGCCACAATTTTTTAGTATTTTGAGTGAAACATTTTTCGGTCTGTAATCATCAACCAGCTGCTTCCATTGTCAGGATTATGGATTAAGCAGATGTGTCAATCGGTTTGTTGGGCTAGTCCATTCAGATTTGTGGTTCTTGCTTCTGATAACATGTAGCACCCCTCGTCCAAATTGAAACACCGAACGTCCAAATTGACCATTCCCTCGTCTCGACATGTTTTATGTTTACGACTGAATTGCTCTTTGCTCACATCACAATTTATTCGATAGTGGCACTTAGGTCAACTTTAAGTGAATGGTTACTATTCTTCAGTGATATACGATTCAAATAGTACTGTGTGCCGATATTTCCAAACATATCACACCAGTGCAATTCAGTTACAACTACAACCCTCTAGGCCTCTACCATCAACATACGCAGCTAATTCTGGCTCAGAAATCGTCGTCTCTTGCAATCCCATGGTTCAAGTACTTGGCATACAGACTAATTCATAGCACTTTACTACTTGCAATAAGACACTTCTCATGTGCACGAGTCTCATTTCGGGTTCCTAAGAACAATGATGACTGAGTCCCCACGGAGGAACATCTTGCTTATGAACCTGTCTTTGTTCACGGGAAGAGCCTTCTTCTTGCCTTTGCCGGTTTTTGGTACCTGTAACACAAGCAACAAGCATTCACGAATGAACAAAGTGAAAGAGGACAGGAAACATACAAAAGGCAGGAGAACATGGCCACATACCTCAGTCCACATCTCCCTAACATTCTCAAGAACCATGTTGCAATGCCGATCAAAAGCCCTCACACGACCAAGTAACTTCTTGTTGTTCGGGCAGTTGATAAGGACCTAAGGCATAGGGCAGAGCAAACAATCAGGATAAGGCTGGTTGAAAAGCACTATCTGCAGTCACCACCATGCAATTTAACAAAAATCTCTTAATATGCGAGACTGCCGAGAGAAAACTATATAGCAAAAATGATATAGTAGGAAAAGATGGCCTAGGGATAACATGCACAATTTAGGTCAAGTGGGTGGAAATGGGATAATGGTACTTGCTTGCCTAGCAGTTGGCAGCAAGTAAGCAGGCATCTTATAGTTCATTTTTGCAATTCATCAAAGAAATAAAGGCCCGTGACCGAAATTTTTGGCTAACAAGTGACAAGCAATTTTTGGCTGAAGGGATCCAGCATCAAACAAACTAGCTTAGAGAAAAAACAACGATTCCACTCACAAAACTGATCCTGACTAATTGATCCAACTTCTGATAACAGGGCAAACTGATCCAACTTCTGATAGGCAAATTGATTCAACTTCTGATAATGTGGCAAATTGATGATAATGTGGCAAATTGATCCAACTTCTGGTAATGAAAACAATTAAAATGGTGCACGATACATTGTGGTAGTGCATGAAATAGTAGACAGGGAAACCTATGACAGAGAGATACTAGTACTACAACTCAAAATCATGGAGTGATGCAATAGGATCACTACTACATCAATTCCATGCACCAAAAAAAAAGAATCACAGATAAGTTACATAAATATAATGCTGATTCCTGAGACTACTGCACCACTTTCATGCACAACAATAATGTTAAGAGTCATTAAACAATGTGAAGATCGCAAGTAGCAAACATTTTTACCTAAGAAGCTCTACAGGCTCCTACATTTTCTCAGTGAGAAGATTTAGGCTACATACACTCAGCCAACATACTCCCTCCGGTTTGGTAAAAGAAGTCGTTTAGGACAACAACACGGTCACCAAAGCACAACTTTGACTTCTCTTTTCTATAAAAATATTTCTTAAAAAATTATATATGTATACTTTTATGAAAGTAATTTTCAAGACCAATCTATTTATATAATTTTTACATTTTCAAACTCAATGACTTAAATATTATTCATGATTTATATTCCCAATGTTTGACTCAAACCTTGTCCAAAACGACTTCTTTTACCAAACCGGAGGGAGTATAAGAAAAACTATGGTTCCCTACAACCTAACAAATAATAATGGTTCTAAGTTTCCGGACTAGCAGGAAGAGGTGGCAGCCAACTGAGGGGAATAAAGTGTATTGACACAGCAGGATATCAAGCAACTTGGATAGCTAGAATTTAGTAATCATGATACCAGATTGCATGGCATACATGCTAGCATAAACACATTTTTCATACTTGAACAATAAAATCAACGCAGAAAAACAGCAAAGAAGATATTGTATTTTGCAGTGGAAATCTACCAACCTGTGTATTGTTCTTGACACTCATCATGAGCACTGAGAGAGGACCAGTGCTGAACTCCTCCTCCTCTTTCTTTCCCTATTTCAACCAAGGAACCAAATCATCACGCATTTGATTCATGGCACTAAGAAAGATGTGAGTGAGAGCATACAGTAGCGCATAAGGGAAGAAATGCAAAAAAATTGTGCTTACATTAGTTTCCTCCGCCATGGATGCGAAGTAGAACTGGAATCTGCATATGGATGAAAAGCCAAATCACTCGACACTCGCATGAATGAGACATACGATTCCCATATTCATAAAGTAACAAAAAAAACTACGGGTCTGCTAGTTCTCAGCGTTGGCGGCTAAAATTCAGCTCAAAGGATGGAATCTGCGGAGCGAAACAGGATCCTTGCGGGCAAGCTAGTGCACCTAAGCAAATCTCAAATTCTGAAGCCCGTATGGCCGTATGGATCTCCACGCCAGACCAGTGGCGATCCATCACAGAAGAGAGAGTGAATACCACGAGTACGCAGGCGGGAGAAGGAAAATAGGCGCAGCTTCTGCTGGCAATTACCTGGGTGACGACGCGGCGGCGGCGGCGGCGGCGGCGTGAAGGAAGAACCCTAGGCTGGGCGCGGCGGGACAAAGAAGGTTTTTCCTTTTCTGGAGAACGACGACGAACGGGCTGCGGTTTTACACAATGCTCCCTGAATTGCTGTCGAAATTGCCATTGCATTGTCGGATGGGCCGTGATGACTTTGGGCCTAGGAACCGATCGTTATCGTTACGACCTGGGCTGTGTTGAGGTCCCAAAATCTCACCTAAAATTCCACTATGTAAAAAGTCACGTCACATCAAATCTCTCTCCTCATATATAGAATATTAAATATAGGTAAATAAAAAAACAAATTACATAGTTTTGATGTACACGACGAGGCGAATCTTTTGAGTCTAGTTAAGTTATGGTAGGACAACAATTACCACAAACAAACAAAAAATATTACAGCACACCATAATGTCTGATTTGACCCGATGTAATTTTTCGACCACACCTTTCATGGGACTAAACATAGCTCTGGGCAAATGTCCATCGGGATCCTATAGCTTTCGCAAGTTTTTTTAAGCTACATGGCTTCCAATCTATAAGATTCGTGCGCTCGTATCCGCACGGCGGAGAAGACGCGCGTCAGAAACGAGAAGGCCATCATGTGTCATCACGTGGGGGATACGGCCGGCAATAGGATTCGACGACGGACGCGTGTTTTGATATGAGCGAAAAACGGAAGAAAACTAAACCAGTTGTAAACTTCAATCGATCTTTTTTAAACTATTCATCCAATTTAAGATCCATTTTAATCATGATATTTATTTGAATTAATGCAACTAAATGAGATCCAATATGTTATTATAAATTTTAATTTTTGCATTTCAATATTTCAATGTAGTAATTTAATATTTTTAATATACTTCTCCAACATTTGTAATAAATAATTTCCACATTTTCTTAAGGAAAAAGTCCAAATTACTCCCCTCAAGTATAGCGAATGTCCGGATAACCCGCTAAACTATGTTTTGATTTAATTTACCCCCTAAACTATGTTATTTAGTCCAACTTACCCCTTAACATAATTTGTCTTTTTTTATTTCTTCATGTACAAGATGAATTTTAATTCGAGACTTTGCAGGGAGGTAGTGAACATCATAACTATATTAGAAAATATTTTACGAATTTTTCATCACTACTTTTTATATAATATTATATTTTAAGGATAACTTTATTATTAAATATATTATCCTATCAAAACAGTGATAAAAAATTTATGATATATCTTTTTAACATGTCTTATATTGTCTGATATAATTTTGAAAAAGTTAAACTTTAAATTCTATTTGTGTATGGAGAAATAAAAAAGATAAATTGTGTTAAGGGGTAAATTTAACCAAATGATATAGTTTAGGGGGTAAACTGAACCAAGAATTACAGTACTTTAGGGGTTATCCAAACTTTAGCTATACTTGGGGGAGTAATTTAGACTTTTTCCTTTCCTTAAAATGTTGAATTGTCTTTTTCGAACTGTTGAATCCGTTTATCAAAGATATTGAATATGTTATTATAGAAAAGAGATAAAAAATATAAGAAACATAAAAACAAGTATACTCACGATTAATTCTCTTTCTCTACTGACAATGGAGCTGCAACAATTGTTTGTTCTCCATTATGCACCGCTGCCTAGCTGATGTATGTTTCTGATATGTTGTTCACAATTGGTGGATTACATACTACTAGAAAGATGAGCCGTGCACTACATGGCTTATCTAGCTTGCAGAAGCTAGCCCCTTCTCAAAAAAAAACACTAGCTCCATTTCATTTCAACAAAATAAATATATAAAAAATAGCAGAAGACCGATAAAATCACGAATAGCTTAGCACCTGGAAGATAAACCTCAAGGCTTACTGCAAAATCTAGAGAAGAAACGAAGTGCTCATAAATTAAAGATGAGTCGCTTTCGGCCACTGACCCATTTGATTTACCGAAAGCTTACAAGCCTAATTACAAAAAGCGAGGATTCCCCTCACACATCATCATACAAAAAACATATAAAAGGAATATAAACAATGATCAAAGTATCGATACATAGTTCAGATTCAGACAACCACAAAACAAAAGGAACATTTTCTAACTTTACACAACAGCAGTGATGACATACAGGCATCTCAACAAAACCAACACCACGGCTGATTGGCCAAGATACTGCCTTCAGTAATTTGTAGCCCTAACATAGGACTGTCTGCCGTATCCTCCTGATGCAACGCTACTCCCATATGGCTGCTGCTGGGGTGCAGCATTCACACCAGGGCAATCCCTGGCATAGTGCCCAGGTTGATTGCATTTGTAACAGGGACCAGAGCCGGCATTGCCAGGCTGCGAAGAGCCGTAGGAGCTAGTAGTGCTCGCAGCAGGCTGCTGCTGCCTATACATGCCTGCAGGGCAGTTCTGTGCGTTGTGCCCAGTTGACCCACAAGACATGCAGGTCTGCACATTCCGTGTTGCTGACGGTGGAGTAGACGCCTCACCATAGGTGTTTGCTTGCAGCCCAAGCTGATTTATGGACTCCCCATACCTTGCAGCACCCATATTCGGGGTGTTGGCACTGTTCGAGGGTGGCACACTTTGCCCAGCACCCGAGTTGTTAATACCAGCATTATAGGCCGTGGCACCTTGCCGCTCAGAAGGTGAGCCTGTATCATCCTGCAATAGGGCACCAATCGCCTTCAGAAGGTAAGAGCACTCTTTCGGTGGATCCAGCTTCTCTGCTTTTGAAATGCTGCACTTGACACGCTGCTCATCATTAAAGGTCTCCTCAAAGACTTTCAGCTTGAATAGAAACTGCTGCCAGCGAACACCCTGTATGATCTCTGCAAATTGCTCTGCATCTTCTTCTTTTATGTTGTAAAGCTCTTCAGCGCTGTAGCCAATTATCTCCACGCCAGCCTCTTGGAATGCAGTAGCATACGTGGTCCCAGTGTGATCCTGGAACTGGCAATTCAGCAAGTACCTGTACTCGCAATTTGGTGAGCTCTGGTCGCATCTCTCACAAAGCCATGTACCATCACCATTATTTGTCACCTTTTTGTTGCACAGCCTGCCATTCACCTCCTTGGTGCAAGCAGGGTAACAAAAATTATCAGCATTCACATGCGAAATTGCAGCTTTAACAGTGATCCAGTCTGGCTTCTCCGCTCGCCCCAGATTTTCATCCTTGATCTGCGCGACTGTTTTCCGGATATCAGTCTTGCCCATACTTGCTGCTGCTGACAAAGAAACACAAGCAGCAGTCTTTCCTTCAGTTACATACCAGTGCCGCAGCTTCTCAGCCTCAGGAAAGTCTGGGTTTATTTTCAACTGGGTTGAGCTGATTGAGTTCACGGATCTACCACTGAATTCAGTAACACGAACATTTTTCAAAGCAAGAACAGGATTCGAACCAGAATCGCACTGCATCTGCAGCTGCTGCCCTTCGTTATCACAGAATTTCCCCCAAAAGGTTATTTCCACACTTCGGCCAGACATGTCTTTAAGCTGAAGAGTTCTTTTCTGGGTTTCTGAACCATCCTTCCGCGTTATTGTGAAAGAAGGGGCAACCGATGTAACAATCCCAACCAAGTCCACAATAGAACCAATCTCAATGTTCTCAATTTCACTTATCTGCCGGAAATTGTACTGCTGCCTAGGGATGCTGCTATCATCAGTAGGGAAAACTTCAATAGAAGTTCTGAAGTCCGCAGTTATTTCATACTCATGATTCAAAGGGTTAAACTTCTTCTGTGCAGGTTTCACCGACCCTTTGGATATCAGGTAAACCTTATCAACCACAATTACGTCAAAAAACTGATCAGCCTGAACATTGAAGCATGTTACACGGATTTCTCCACCCTGTGCATCAAGGAGATCAAAGGAGAAGACTTTTCCAGGACCTTTGGCATTGTTGTAGTGCCTAAGATCAGTCTTTGCAGTCACCCTAGCTTTGATTGTCCATCTCTCTTGGTAAGGGTTCAATTGAGCCACTGGGACAGCACGGATAGCTTCATTATTAGCAACAGGACCTCTATTCATATGCCCTGGAGGTGGTTGCTGATAAAAGGACTGTGCAGGGCGGCCGTAAGTATTGCCAGGAGTACCACTGCGACCAGCCATGGCAGGAACTGCAAACCTTTGGTTCTGGTGAGAGTTCAGTGAAGTCTGCTGCATGTTTGACTGCACCATGCCAGCATTCGTTGTATTATGTGCTGAGGCTGTACCATAAGAACCGTAAGAGCCACCGGATGACACATTGGAAACAGGTTCCACTGCCCGACCAATTGGAGGGCCTGCCGTACCCAGATAACCACCATAGGATCCATCCTGTGATACATTATTAGCAACCTGCACTGCCCTTGGAGCAACAGAAGATCCCATCATGCCCGCCGTACCTGGATAACCACCATAGGATCCATCGTTATTAGCAACCTGCGCTGCTCTTGGGGCAACAGAAGATCTCATCATGCCCGCCATACCCGGATTACCACCATAGGATCCATCATGTGATACATTATTAGCAACCTGCACTGCCCCTGGAGCAACAGAAGATCCCATCATGCCTGGGCCACTGGAATATGGTCCACTATTAACTTGAGCAGCATTGGCCGGTAAGTTGGTGTTCTGCCCCTGAGGTGGGTTCATCATCTCATAGGGTCTGGGGTTTCCAATTATTTCACACTCACTTTGCAGAACATCAAGTTTTATAACAATAGTGATCCTGAATAAAAGATGAAGGCATGGTCAACTCAACTGATAAGAAGTAAGGCATAAAAGGGTGTCAACAGACTCACGTTCAAATAGGATATTCCTCTTTAACGATGCCTAGTCAACTCTACCAGGATAGGTATTTTTAAGAATTATTAACTTTAATTCATAGAACAAAGAAATTAGGCAAACAAAGATTCATGAAAATATTCAGGAAGGAATAGTGACCTGCTTCAGATCTTAACATTCATATTATCAGCACAACAGCATTCTATTGTTATGATAATTCAGGTTCTATAATTATGCATACCAAGGCCACAAGAATATACATGGCTCAGACCTGTTTAAAAGAGCTGCTTCTACAACTCATTTGAATGGTCACAGCAGCATGTGTTGCGATATGTTTCGTTGATTTGACATGAATGTCAGCATGAAAGCTTTGCTCAATTTTAAGCACTGGTTCAACAGTACAGCGCCATTTCACTGCACTAAGGATCATCAACTGCATAGAATGTTTATACAGAATAAAAGGGACTCTGCATACTGGGCGTTGCATGTTCGAAGGTTTTGTTGTCTTTGGAAGATTGCTAACGTCAAGGGAAATAACATCCATGTGCATTGTTGGATCCAACAATAATATGAAGAGAGGCGCAGCAAGCTTTACAGAAAAGATAATGCAATTGGCTGCAAATGTAGCAGACTCAATCATGGTCAAGAACACAAATAGTCAGCGGCTAACCAAAAGATGGGGGAAACCATCACTGAGACTTCCCACTGAGTATGGATTGAATGGACCATGAACACTACTACCGCAACCACCAAATACCATCAGAATCCCAGCCTATGATACCTACCATTTCAAAGCGGTAGCCGCAAATCTCCTATTGAAGTTTTGCAAAGTTCGCATCCCTAACTATC
>OAMR01000002.1:5772144-5792752 GCA_900205405.1 Echinochloa crus-galli | reverse complement strand
GGAAACAAGATTAGCCCTGACCTGCGGAGCTGGATGGTGCTGCAGGTGAACTCCTGGAGGTGGATGATGGAGCCCTTGCGGATGGTGCCGTCCCGGACGTACTGGTTCATGGCGGTGGCGAGCATGGACTGCAGCGTGTAGACGCCGTCGGAGAGCACCATCCGGAAGCGCTCGGAGGCGGCGGGGACGTTGTTCTTGGTGACCATCCGCACGTCGACCACCTGCAGGACCGGCTGCAGCGTCCCCTTGCCGTCCTCGTGCTCCGAGACCGCCGGCACCCCGTTGGGGGTGAGCTGCGCCGGCGCCGCCATCGCGCTCGGGGAGATTTCGCTGGAAGCTTCCGGGGGAAGGAGGAGGGGGAGCGGAGAGGAGGCGATTTTGGGGGAAGAAACGAGAGAGGGTTAACGGCGGGATGTTGAGGGAGGCGGCGGTTCCGCCAAAGAGGGTGGGAAACTGAACAGGAGGGAGAGAGGAAATTTTGACGCGAAAAGACAGGAATGCCCCTCTTCTATGGGCTTTATGGGCCGGAGCATTGTAGAAAAGCTGGGCTTCGCTTGTGTGTGTCCGGAAGAGTGGGCTGGAAAGAAGGCCATTGCTTGCATCGATTACGTAGGTGTGGTATCGTCTGATTACACGGGACTCGATCGATTACGTTGGAGGTTGAAACAAACACGATTGATCGAGTGCAAATGCTATCGCTGTAATAATCGAATTAAGTTACACGAAGCGGAACCAAACACTGTCAGTTACACACTGTTTGTCATACATGATTCCAGGCAGCTGTTACCTCACCTCTTGCACATACATATGCCAAGGCCGGCCTGAACATGAACAGCAACCAGCCGGGTGCGTCTTCCTGCTGTTCTACACCTCAACACTAATTCTTCAGGGAGAACAGGTAACTGCCTCAACACTTCACACACGGAAGAGAAGTACGATAACATCAAACCAACGGTGGACTGAACAAATATGACATGGAATTTCGATTCAAACAGTCTACTACAACATAATGTCAACTTAAAGCATAGCCCATTAAAGTGCTTACTAACACAGGTTCCAGAATAAGGCAAGCTTGCCGAAGGCGTACTATTGTCCCCGGCACATAACTAGGTGCTGAAAATATAATATAACTACTGTACATGATAGAGTAGGTGCTAAATCAAAAGCAAACTTCATAGAACCACTTCATGATACGTGTTTAGCAGCCTGCCAAGTAGCTCCGACAGGACAGTTCAAGGTTCATAGCCCAGTGCTCACAGGCTTGCATGGTTATTGATTACTGACGGACTGGACCTGCTGCGCCACCAACACCAGTGGCATACCCATAGGCATGACTGGAGGTCTGCATGACCTGTTGGGCTCCCAAATTGACAGAACTAACATTTGGGTTGTAGAGCAAATCCTCTCCGGGAGAAGAGAGTGTAACGTCCTTCAAACGGTTGTCAATCTCCACCAACAGATGATGATTCATACCTGGTGCATCCAACTTTTCAACACTAACAATGGTGAATTTCACATGCTCCTCACCGTTCAAGGTTTCCTCCTTGATTCTCAGCTTGAATATGTATTCATGCCTAAGGACCGCCTCCATGATTTCTCTGAACCTTGCTTCATCTTGATGTACATTTCGTATAATGAAAAGCTCATGCGCTGTGTAGCCAACTATTGCTTCACCAGCCTCTTGGAACGCAGTAGCATAAGTAGCACCAGTGTGATCCTTGATCTGACATGTAAGCAAGTACCTGTACTCACAATTTTCAGAGATCTGATTGCATCTACCACAATACCATTTCCAGTCATCATTTGCTGTCACCTTTTTGTTGCATCGCCTACCATTAAGCTCCAAGGTGCAAGCTGGGTAACAAAATCTATCAGACACCACATATGAGATAACAGCCCTGACACTGATCAAGTCAGGCTTATTTGATTGCCCCAGGTTTCCATCCTTAATCTCTGCAATTGTTTTCTGAACATGGTTCCCACTCATGTTTGGTATTGCTTGGGACAAAGAAATGCAAGCAGTATTATTTCCTTCAGTTGCGTGCCACTGCTTCAGTCTTTCAGCCACTGGCAAGTTTAGGTTTACTTTTAACTGTGTTGAACTGATTGTGTCCACGCATCTACCACCGAAATCACTGATGCGACCACCTTTCAGAGCTAGTATAGGGTTTGAGCCAGAATCGCACAGCAACTCCAGCTGCTGTCCTTCAGCATCACAGAATTTTCCCCAGAGGATTATTTCCACGCAGTGACAAGACATGTCTTTCAGTTGAAGAGTTCTTTTCTGGGTTTCTGTCCCATCCTTCCGCATTATTATAGCTGAAGGCCCAACTGACAGAACAATCCCAACCAAATCCACAATAGCACCACTTCCCATATTCTCAAGTTCGCTGATCTGTTGGAAATTGTAGTCTAGCTTAGGGATGCTGTTATCATCACTAGAGCAAATCTCTATAGAGGTTCTGTGATCAACATATATTTCATAATCATTATTTAAAGGGTTAAACTTCTTGTGTGCTGGTTTCAGTGACCCTTCAGATATCAAGTACACCTTATCAACCTCAATTAGATCAAAATACAGTTCAGCCTGCAAATCGAAGCATGTTGCACGAACTTCTCCACCCTCTGCATCAAGGAGATCAAAGGAGAATACTTTTCCAGAACCTTTAGCACGGGTGAAGTGCCTAAGATCAGTCTTTGCAGTCACCCTAGCCTTAATCTTCCATCTAAAATGGTATGGGCTCAGTGCATTAATAGGTCTAATGGGAAGAGGAGATTCATTTCGAGGACCACCGGTTCTATCGATAGACATTGGAGGTGACAGCAGACATGACGGTGGCAAGGGACTTCCACAAGCATTAGCAGGAGATCCAAAGGCCCGACATGTGGTGGTGACAGCAAACTTTTGGTTTTGATGATCATTATTCAGTGAAAGCTGCGGCATATTGGAATCTGTTGTGTTCTGCACAGGCATTGAACCATATGGCAGAATACTCACAACATGCTCTGCCCTTGGAGCAAGTGAAGAATCCAACCAGCCTTGTCCAGGAAAACTTGATGATATGTTAAAGGCTTGGTGAGACCCTTGAATGAAGCAAGGCTCGCTGCCTAGGCTACTATAACAGGACACACCATTAAGTTGAGTTGCATTGGCCTCATAGATTGCTGGACTGCCGATCAGCGCACACTCAGCTTGCAGAATCTCAAGTTGGATAACAACAATGACCCTGAACGTATGACAAAGGCACGGCAGGGAAAAGGAGTCAGAGAATGGTCAAACTAAGTAATAATGGACTTAATTTGCAAAACACAAGTAGTCAAAGGAAAATAAACCACACCTAAAGGAGTTACAAAAGGAATAACACCTATATTAGAAGCAACTCGGTGATGAAGCAACTAGAATGGTGAAACAAATTGAAGAACTTCAGACTCAAAGCTGAGCTCTTAACCATTTAGGTAATTTGGCAATACAAACAAGAGAGGAGCATAATTTTTAACTTAAGAAACTATTGTGATAATCTGGAAACTCCATGCCCTGGTATCCATGAAAGCAAGAAAGAAAAATGGATATGCCTTGGTAACATACAAGTACAATACTCCCAAATCTGTGTGGAAATGAAAAATAAACAGATGTGGCTATTTAGCTGGCAAATTTTAGTAGACCAGACCAAGATGAACCAGATAACTTCTAATTTTAGTTGGTTTTTCAGTTCATGATAAAAGAATACGTCCTACTCATACATGGCATTGCTTAATCTCCCCAAAAACAGAATCACTCCAACTGACCTTCAGGCAATAGGTATGCTACGTATTCAGAAACTTCATGTGCGTAATTGTTGAGACACTATATAGACATCATCTCCAGGTGCCTTCACTTGCACTTCCTATGGCTCAACTTACCGCATGTATGGCTCAACTTCGGATAGATTGGTGAGCACATAGAGCATGATAGCGCGCCACTCTACATTTATGAACCAGATAACTTCTAATTTTAGTTGGTTTTTCAGTTCATGATAAAAGAATACGTCCTACTCATACATGGCATTGCTTAATCTCCCCAAAAACAGAATCACTCCAACTGACCTTCAGGCAATAGGTATGCTACGTATTCAGAAACTTCATGTGCGTAATCAAACATACACAAGGGCAATGCAATGGCCATCAATTGTCACAGCGTATTCACCGATTTTCCCATGTAAAAGGAATCATAGATCACTACGGAAAAGGGGTGCACTGACCACAAAACCCACACCCTAAGGGCTCGTTCGGTTCCTTGGGATCGAACACCGGGAACAATTCCAACCCCGAATGGTTAGTCAATTTGTATAATCATGCATCAGCTGGATTGGTTCCTAAGCTCATTCCGAGCTAAACGAACGAGCCCTCAAGTGTGTTGAGACACTAAACAAGGAAAATCACTGAATCGGCACAAGATGCGATTGTTCACACAAAAGAGAAGGTTACAAAAACCTAAACATGCCCAGCCTATCTTGGCAACACCCCCCAGGATGCAATTTCCACAGTAGCTAAGCGCACGGCAACTGCCAGGCGCCAAAGAGCACCAAAAGTTACAAAACCCTAAGCATGTCCACAGTGATTAATAATTAACTAAGCGAACAGTAGCAGATCACTAAAAAAATCCAAGTTTGCAATCGGATCCAGATAGAGAGTAGGGGGGAGCGACTCGTCACCTCTGGTTCTGGATGCAGCTGCAGACGTAGTCGATGAGGCGGACGACGCTGCCGCGGCGGAGCGCGCCGTCGGCGACGAGGTGGTTGAGGGAGGCGGCGAGCACGCCCAGCTGCAGGTGCGCGCCGTCGGAGAGCACGAGGCGGTACCTCGTCGCCGCCACGGAGGGGCCGACGAGCTGCGGCGCGGCCGCCACCTGCAGCACCGGGCGCAGCCCCTCCGCCTGGTGGCCCGACATCGCTGCTCTAAACTGGGATTGACAACTGCTCGACAAAATGCAGCTCATGAGTATGACACAAATGAGAGGTGACTGTTTTAGCTGCATGCAGAATTTTGCGTTTCTGCGGTCGCATCTTGGCGTTGTCCTCAAATGATAATTCAGTTCCAGATGCTTGATAACCAGCGAGTGAACGATGGTGCAATGCCGCTTTGCATGTGGCCGGGTTTCAGAGTTTGTCTTGTAAATATGTAATTTTATTGAGATCTTTCATAGAACAATTGTAGATCAATTTATCTCTGTTACTTGCCAACTACAAGCAATGTAGAAACATGCACTGCCTTTAGGAAGCACCAATAAGTGCAGAAAATGGAGTTACCGCAAAGTTCAGTAGCTGGTTAACCTTTTTTCATTCATGTTGGTCATTTCAGAAAATAAACATCTTCCCGCCTGAACACTAATTCTCCAGAATGAAAAAAAAGGGTTCTCCAGAATGTTCACGTAAAGAAGATATAATTGCAGTACCGTCAAACCATCGTCGAACTAAAACGAATATAACACAAGGGCATCAGATTCAAATAGTCTAGAACATAACATAAACTTAAAGCATAACCCATTAAAGTGCTTACAAACACAGGTTCTACAGTAAGGCAAGCTACTAGCCAAGGACTCACTGAACACGTACGGCACATAGATAGGTACTGACTATATAACTACTTTGCATGATAGAAAGCAACGCCAGACTTCATAGAACTACTTTGACCCGATAGGACTTTTTTCTCAAAAGCACACTTCCTTGCATGAGATTGCATGAGCCAAGGCGCTAAGTGGCTCGGACAAAGCAATCTCTAGCCCAGTGCCCAGGCTGATTGCATCTGAAACACCGATTTGAGCTGTCCCACCCCCCTGACAGACTGGACCAACCCATGAAGCCATCACTTCACTGGAATTGAAACACAAAGCTGACTGTGGAGTAGACATCCTGTTGGGTTACTTTGGTAGCCCATATCCTGCAACACACACACCCGTGGAACAGCCAAAGGCATTGCTGGAGGTTGGTATACTCTGTCTGCCTTCCAAATTGGCTGAACCAGAAGTTGGGGTATCCTTCAGAATGGGGCATGAAATATCCTTCAAAAGGCTGTCGACCTCTTCCAAGAGATGATTATTTATATCCGATGCATCCAACTTCTCAACACCAACAATGGTGCATTTCACATGCTGCTCAGAGCTAAAGGTTTCAACCATTAATTTCAGCTTGAATAAGCATTCACACAAAAGAATCGTCTCCATGATTGCCGCAAACCTCGTATCATCTTGTTCTACATTTCGTATCATGAAGAGCTCTTGCGCACTGTGTCCAACTATCTTATTGCCAGCCTCTTGGAATGCAATAGCATAAATAGCACCGGTCTGATCCTTGACCTGACACGAAAGCACGTACCTGTACTCACAATTTTCAGAGAGCTTATTGCACCTATCACAATACCATGCCCCATTACCATTGTTAGTCAGCTTTCTGTAGCACCGCTTCCCATAAAGCTCCAAGGTGCAAGCTGGATAGCAAAAGTTATCAGCCTTCACATGTGAGATTACACCCCTGACAGTGACAAAATCAGGCTTATCTGATCGCCCCAGGCGGATCATGCAATGGCTGATCGATCTCACTAAATGGAACCAGTAGCCACTGAATCTAGCCCTTGTTAGCAGGACATGCAGTTCCGATGGAACTCTCAGTGACTCGATTGTGCAGGTTCGCCACAAAACCCAAGCCGTACGGCAAAAGAGGCCCGCATCGGCATATCATTTCAGCAACGAAGAAATCACAAGACGGCTAGACGTGATTTTCCTACGCGCAGCCGCCTCCAGGCGGAAAAAAAGGGCTACAAAACCCTAGGCATTTTCTACAGTAAGTAACCAATAATCACGCATTGGCACCGCAAAGATTCCAATCGCATATTCGCATCCCGTCGTGCTGCTGGGGTGGGGGTATCGATCCGTCACCTCCGGTTCTGGATGAGGCCGGAGCAGTAGTCGAGGACGCGGACGACGGTGCCGCGGCGGAGCTCGCCGCCGGTGACGAGGTGGTTGAGGGGCGTGGCGAGCACGGCCAGCTGCAGGTGCGCGCCGTCGGAGAGCGCGAGGAGGTACCGCCGCGCCGCGTGCGGGGACTCGGCGAGGGCGAGCCGCCGCGGCGCATCCGCCAGCTGCAGCACGGGGCGCAGCCCCGCCGACATCGCCGCCACCGCCCCCCGCGACAGGTGGCCCTCCTCCTTCCCTCCTCCTCCCATCCCGCCTCCGCGCCGCCGGGTTGAAGAAGCTTCGGGAGCCTGCTGCGATCGATGGCGATGTGGAAAGGGAACAAAGGAAAGGAAGGAAGGTGTTGGTGGTTTCGCGGCAGGACGTGGGCGAGAGCGAGGCTTGTGGAGTTAAAACGCTAGTGGTAGTGGTTGGTGGCGTACGTGAGAAGCTGGGGGGAGCTTCGCGGATCTCGAGGCGAACGGGCGGCGCGGACGCGTGGTGGAGAGAGGTGGCGCGCGTCTGGGGATTTGGTATTTGCCAATTTGGCCTGCCGTTGCAGTGGAGGGAGCAGCAGGGCGAAATGACGGGAATGGCCCTGGAGCACGTGGGCCGTCCTGAACTCTTTCCACGTTGGGCCCAATCGATCACTGGGCCTGAGGCCTTCTCGAGAGACCATGGTATTTCGCCCTCGCTGGGCTTTTGCGGCAACGGATGGCTTTTGAGAGACGGCCGGCATATTACAACATATATGGAGCATAGTATAAGCATTCTTCACTCCAGCAGACTGAAAATACTAATAAGGATTCATTGGCGAGAATGGTGGAAACTATGTATGCTGAAAGGAAAAGGTGGTATGGGTCTTAGGGACTTACAGTCATTTAATTTGGCAATGCTATCAAAGCAAGTTTGGAGGCTATTATGTGAACCGGATTCTCTTTGTGCCAGGGTCCTAAGAGCTCGCTATTATCCGGATGGGAAGTTGCTAAATGCTAAAATGAAGTCTGGAAGTTCATATATATTTGGCAAAGTGTGATGGCAGGGCTTGAGTGTTTCAAACTTGGTTATATTTGGCGAGTTGGAGATGGTACACAAATTAATATATGGGAGGACAATTGGATTCCGGGGAGCCACAATATGAAAGTTCAAATGCCGCGAGGCAATAATTTGGTAACAAGAGTTGATAAGCTAATTAATCCGGTGGATTTAACATGGGATGCTGACCTTGTTCGTTCTATTTTTTGGGGCTTGGATGCAACACGTATTTTACAGATACCTATTACTTCAGGTAGAGAAGATTGTGTTGCTTAGCATTATAACAGAAGCGGGTTATTCTCGGTGAGATCAGCTTATCATGGGCAATGAAAGAAGAAATATGATACAAAACTAAATGGGTCACCGTCTGGTGGTACCAGCAATATTCAAGTTTGGAAGAATCTTTGAAAACTTCAAGTGCCAGGAAAAATTAAGATATTTAGATGGAGGGCCCTCCACGATCAGGTGCCATGTAAAGCGATCTTGGCAAACAAACATATTATACATGATGGAGGGTGCCCGGTTTGCCATAGTGGAGCTGAAGATATTAAGCATATGATCTTCTCTTGTGTTCGAGCTAAAGCTGTATGGGATTCAATCGGGATGTGGCCGAAGATTAGAGAGTTATTGGAGACTGATCGGTCGGGTTCCATTATTTTAGAAGAAGTGATCCGCAGAGGACAGCAATTCCCCGGTATGGAGGTAGGGCTTGCCGAGCTCATTCTAGTGGGGGGCTGGCTCTTGTGGTGGGAGAGAAGACAGCGAGTGCATGGGGAAAATGTTCAACGCCCGTCAAGATCTGGCCTATCTATTATATCCCTAGCAAAAAGTTACAAAATGGCAGCCAAAAAAGAATCGAAGATACACCAAGGATGGAGAAAACCCCGGGAGGGTTATCTAATGCTAAATATTGATGCTTCCTATGATGAAAATAATGGGTGTGGAAGCACAGGTGCAGTTATCAGGGATAGCTATGGAGCCATGATTGCAGCGACAGGCACCTATGTCTCCTATCTGGTAGATGCTCCAATGGCGGAAGCGTATGCTCTAAAGGAAGGCTTGATGCTAGTCCAACATATTGGAGGCAATCGTCTTATGGTTCAATCCGACTGTATGGAAGTAGTTGAAATTATGAGGAATGGTGGATTTACGGCGAACTCAGCTGCTACCGTTTATGATGAATGTAAAATTGTATGGGGAGGATTTCAGGAAATTGCTATCGAGCATACGAACAGGGAAGCAAATCAGGTGGCACATGAGTTAGCCAGGCAAGCTATGTTTTCTAGAGAGAATTGTATTTGGGACGATGATCCTCCTAGTTTTATCGTTCCTCTGTTAGCTAATGATGTAACTATCCTCAATCAATAAAGCTTCCCTGAAGGCTTATAAAAAAAACTTCAAAACATGTATTGTCCAATTTGGACTAACTGGATTCGATCCTTCTCGTTGGTCTATAAAACATGTGTTTGTTTTGTTCTAGATTATGTCTAAGAAGAAAAAGATGCTAGAAGTAACTGCTCAATCACAAAGAGATAACATCTATCAAGAGCGTCCTTTTGTGATAGATCAATCAAAAGGGCTCTTGATAGATCTAGAAGCTTGTCCCCATCTCCATAGAATTTTTTTTAGAAAGAGTGGCCCATTGAATAATTGATGAAAGAGAAAGTAGGATACAACTAATTTCCTCCAATACGCTATTAGGTTCTTACATATAGTGTTTTCTAAAGAACCCCCTGCACCGGCTGCGGCGGCAGCCACAAGGTCTTCGTCGAGGAGGAGCGTCGTCCGCTGCGGCGAGTGCAACTAGAACGGATTGGTACGCTGCGCTAACTGCCGTTCTTGATTTGAGTGGAACCGTGGATCTAATAAAGTTTTGGTTTGGAGCACGACGGTGGATTGAATTAGCTCGGTTCTGTAGGCAAGTGGATTGGTTCGGTTCGGTTTAATCAACGAGCACAAATATTGTTGGTCTGGTTCGGCTTTGGTCCGGATCTCGCACCATTTCCAGGATAGGCTAGAAGGCAATAAAGATATACCGAGCCATAAGGTACCGATACATGTCTGACTCCAATACATAAAACAACTAACATGATACTGCTGAATAATACATGGTCTTGATAGGCTCAAGCCATACATCAGCTACTGCTACTATACCGACGACATACGCATGGTCCTGAACTCCTGATCCAAGAACCCAACACGCAGCTTGCTTGACCCAGGAACTAAAGCTTCAAGGCATACAATACTACTACTGCTGCATTGACTGACCCAGTAAGAACTTGCTTCGCCCAGGAAGGAAACACCTGGTGCCACGATCCATCTCCTGAAACAACAGACCATGAAGCCACCAGCCATTACCTGCGAGATATGCTATGCTCCACGGAATCGGGGTTTCCCTGGGGACTGCTCAGCCCAGTACGCTGCTGTCTGCGAACTGCACACGCAGTCCACGAAGCCATCCGCCGCTGATGATCGCTGCCCGACAATGTCTGGACCGTGGTCACCACACCCGCAAGCACCGAAACCTGAGAGCGTGGCGGGCTTCACAGCATACCCATTGACCTGATGATCCAGTCGGTCTGCAGAGCCCAACCAACTTGCATGGTCATGGCTGATGGCATGGCTACTGTTGGAGGATAGTGCAGTTGAACGGCCCTTGAAATCTGGCAGACAAGAGTAGGTGGGCATGGAGTTGTCAAACTTAGGACATGAGCCTAAACCCTCGTGCAGATGCGTGTCAATCTCCGCCAGGAGGCGATGGTATTCAGCGGATGGATTCACCTTTTCAGCTTTAAGAACAACACACCCCACGCGACGCCTATTAGAGAACGGTGTCGATTCGACCTTCAGCTGGAGCACATATTGCTTACCCTCAACACCCAGTATGATATCGTCCAGCTGTTCATAATCTTGCTCTTCATGCTTCAACAAGTAAAGGTCCTTTGCTGTGCAGCCAAATATCTCTTTCGTAGCCTCATCATACACTTTAGCAAGAGCCGTACCCGTCTGATCCCTGATCTGAATGTGAACAAAGTACACATAATCATAGGACTTGATGCTGTGCCCACTTCTCTTACAGTGTCTTATCTCATAATCACAGGATCCAAAGCTCTGCCCACATCTCCGCGTCCCATCACCATTACCAGTTGCCTTAACATTGCATCGCTTACCATTGACCAGCAGTGGGCAATCAGAGTACGAGCGCCCAGTAGACATAAATGAGACAGTGGCCTTCACAGTGATGAAGCTGGCTTATCCGAGTACCCCAAGCTTTCATCCTTGATATGTCCAACCATTTTCCACACAGCTGGTTCTGCCAACAGAGCATCGGAACATACCATGTCTCCACCAACTGGATTGGATACACCACAAAACCCATGATACGATAAGCCATTAGCTCTTTTCTCTGCCGCAGAGGCAATGCAAGACTCCTGAATGCGTTGGGCACCAAGATAGGGTCCACAAACAGGCCTCAAAGCATATCTTGTTGATCCAGTGGTGAAACCTCGAGGTCTTCTTGTCGGCTCATAGAGCTTGAGACTCCCAATCAATGCACACTCAGTTTGCAGTATTTCTAACTGAAGGATGATTATGGTCCTGGAAAAGAAAATACAAGATATATCAGGGAGACAGGAATGATAAATAGAACTTTCAAGCAGTAAGCCACTAGGAAATGTAGACCCCGTAAACAAATTCTATTACATTACTGCTAGACATGTTTGAAGAAAGCGGCTTAGTTTTCCCAATGAATGGATGGGACAACAGTGCCACCGTGCTGTTGCAAGCTATGTTTTCTAGAGAGAATTGTATTTGGGACGATGATCCTCCTAGTTTTATCGTTCCTCTGTTAGCTAATGATGTAACTATCCTCAATCAATAAAGCTTGCCTGAAGGCTTATAAAAAAAAAGGTCCTAGGACTCCTGGAAATGGTCTGGGCCCAGCCTGGCTGCAATGGTCTGGATTTGCTATTTGGACCCAGTCGGTTTGGTGGTAAATGGGCGTAACTGTCCTATAGATCGGTTCGGTCTGGTTTTTCTCAACAACAGACTGGTTTGGGTTGGTTTGGGTTGATTCGGTTCGGCCTTGGGCCGTGGCCCCCATCTTCTCTGCAGCCCAACTCCCGCCGCACCAGCCCGTTTCGCTCTCCCTCTCCCTGACTCGCTGCCTTGCGGCGGGCCCCGTGCGTCAGCTCCGTATTCTCCGCCGCGTCTGCGCCGTACACGACGTCGCTGCGCGGGGTGCGGCGCACGTTCACGGACTGCTCCGCCGTGCGCGCCATCCTGTGCGGGTTCCGCGTCGCCGTCGACGAGCGGGACGTGTCCATGGACGTCGCCTTCCGGAGGGAGCTCCAGGCGCTGCTCGCCGCGCGCGGCCGCGCCTTCGCGCTCCCGCAGCTGCTCATCGGGGGCCGCCTCGTCGGCGGCGCGGACGAGGTGCGCCAGCTGCTGAGACGGGGCAGCTCCGGCGGCTCCTCGCCGGCGCCGCGGGCCAGGACCCGGCCTTCGTCTGCGACGCCTGCGGCGGCGTCCGATTCGTCCCCTGCACCGGCTGCGGCGGCAGCCGCAAGGTCTTCGTCGAGGAGGAGGACCGCGTCGTCCGCTGCGGCGAGTGCAACGAGAACGGATTGGTACGCTGCGCTAACTGCTGTTCTTGATCGCCAGCGGAGACGCGATCGTTCCCATTCTATTCGTGCTGCTAATTGAAGGATTAGGGGTTGTAGAATCAACAAAATGAAAGAAGAGCCTTTCGGTTTCCTGGCGTGGGATTGGTGTGTATCCGATCATTTTGAAGATCGGATTTGCTTCTCTTCATGGAGAATAAGAACATGTTGTTCTTGACTCCTTGCTGCAAAATTGCCATTGGTGATGGTGATTCGAGAAAATAAGAGCCGGGCTTCTATGTATATGTATCTGATATACTTATGGATATTGACACTGCTTTTAGTGCAATTAATGTAAATACTAAAGTTTGGGGTGCTCAATTGCTTCATGTCCTGCCAAGTTCTTGGTTTCACTCTCGTATTTCCTGCTACGCGACATGGCCACGGCGCCGGTCACGTGGGCGCGCATGCGCGGCCGGCGGGCCGTCATCCCACGTGACCACAGCTCGGAGCTGCCTGCGGCCCCCCCGTCCCACCCCTTTCATTTTCATTTTTTTTCTTTTGTTTACGAACAGCACTCACTGCCACTCGCCCACTCATCACTCATCAGTCTCGCCTTCTCACTACTGGAGTAGTATACGACTATAGTATACTTAGCAGATCCTAAATCGTATCACAGTAGCAAAACGAAAACGCTACGTTCACAAACACAAGCCTATTTCCACAACAGATCGACAACGTACGATAAGTAAATTGGTCATGAGAAATATCTAAATATTGTTTTATATTTTTATTCAAGGTGAGGTATTTTTATGGACGTCGCTAGTTAAAATTACCGCACTAGAGACCACATAAACGCCAGCTTATATACGTTGTTTTCTGATCCCTGATCTGAATGTGAACAAAGTACACATAATCGTAGGACTTGATGCTGTGCCCACTTCTCTTACAGTGTCTTATCTCATAATCACAGGATCCAAAGCTCTGCTCACATCTCTGCGTTCCATCACCATTACTAGTTGCCTTAACATTGCATCGCTTACCATTGACCAGCAGTGGGCAATCAGAGTACGAGCGCCCAGTAGACATAAATGAGACAGTGGCCTTCACAGTGATGAAGCTGGCTTATCCGAGTACCCCAAGCTTTCATCCTTGATATGTCCAACCATTTTCCACACAGCTGGTTCTGCCAACAGAGCATCGGAACATACCATGTCTCCACCAACTGGATTGGATACACCACAAAACCCATGATACGATAAGCCATTAGCTCTTTTCTCTGCCGCAGAGGCAATGCAAGACTCCTGAATGCGTTGGGCACCAAGATAGGGTCCACAAACAGGCCTCAAAGCATATCTTGTTGATCCAGTGGTGAAACCTCGAGGTCTTCTTGTCGGCTCATAGAGCTTGAGACTCCCAATCAATGCACACTCAGTTTGCAGTATTTCTAACTTAAGGATGATTATGGTCCTGGAAAAGAAAATACAAGATATATCAGGGAGACAGGAATGATAAATAGAACTTTCAAGCAGTAAGCCACTAGGAAATGTAGACACTGTAAACAGATTCTGTTACGTTACTGCTAGACATGTTTGAAGGAAGCAGCTTATTTTTCCCAATGAACGAGCTGAAATAAGATATAGGATGGGACAACAGTGCCACCATGTTGTTCTGTTTCTCTTGAGAGCAAACCTATCTTTTCCAAAAACTTTGATTACCATAAAACAAATCAGATTAAAAAAACAGTGTGAATCAACATAAGCTGAGTGCTAGAATAGTACATTAACTGGTCAAAACCATATGAGGACCTAATTAACAGTTGGTCTGATTTGTTTTAACGGAAGGGTCGAGCACTTGTGCTTCTCTACGCGACATGGCCACGGCGCCGGTCACGTGGGCGCGCATGCGCGGCCGGCGGGCCGTCATCCCACGTGACCACAGCTCGGAGCTGCCTGCGGCCCCCCCGTCCCACCCCTTTCATTTTCATTTTTTTTCTTTTGTTTACGAACAGCACTCACTGCCACTCGCCCACTCATCACTCATCAGTCTCGCCTTCTCACTACTGGAGTAGTATACGACTATAGTATACTTAGCAGATCCTAAATCGTATCACAGTAGCAAAACGAAAACGCTACGTTCACAAACACAAGCCTATTTCCACAACAGATCGACAACGTACGATAAGTAAATTGGTCATGAGAAATATCTAAATATTGTTTTATATTTTTATTCAAGGTGAGGTATTTTTATGGACGTCGCTAGTTAAAATTACCGCACTAGAGACCACATAAACGCCAGCTTATATACGTTGTTTTCTGATCCCTGATCTGAATGTGAACAAAGTACACATAATCATAGGACTTGATGCTGTGCCCACTTCTCTTACAGTGTCTTATCTCATAATCACAGGATCCAAAGCTCTGCTCACATCTCTGCGTTCCATCACCATTACTAGTTGCCTTAACATTGCATCGCTTACCATTGACCAGCAGTGGGCAATCAGAGTACGAGCGCCCAGTAGACATAAATGAGACAGTGGCCTTCACAGTGATGAAGTCTGGCTTATCCGAGTACCCCAAGCTTTCATCCTTGATATGTCCAACCATTTTCCACACAGCTGGTTCTGCCAACAGAGCATCGGAACATACCATGTCTCCACCAGCTGGATTGGATACACCACAAAACCCATGATACGATAAGCCATTAGTCCTTTTCTCTGCCGCAGAGGCAATGCAAGACTGCTGAATGTGTTGGGCACCAAGATAGGGTCCACAAACAGGCCTCAAAGCATATCTTGTTGATCCAGTGGTGAAACCTCGAGGTCTTCTTGTCGGCTCATAGAGCTTGAGACTCCCAATCAATGCACACTCAGTTTGCAGTATTTCTAACTTAAGGATGATTATGGTCCTGGAAAAGAAAATACAAGATATATCAGGGAGACAGGAATGATAAATAGAACTTTCAAGCAGTAAGCCACTAGGAAATGTAGACACTGTAAACAGATTCTGTTACGTTACTGCTAGACATGTTTGAAGGAAGCAGCTTATTTTTCCCAATGAACGAGCTGAAATAAGATATAGGATGGGACAACAGTGCCACCATGTTGTTCTGTTTCTCTTGAGAGCAAACCTATCTTTTCCAAAAACTTTGATTACCATAAAACAAATCAGATTAAAAAAACAGTGTGAATCAACATAAGCTGAGTGCTAGAATAGTACATTAACTGATCAAAACCATAAGAGGACCTAATTAACGGTAGGTCTGATTTGTTTTAATGGAAGGGTCGAGGCACCTGTGCTTCTCTACGTTCCAAAAAATCAGCTACACAATATCTAGAGATGATGTAATATGATTAATAATGGCAGAGAAATGCAGATCATGAAAAGATGTCTCATAACTTTCATTAGTTTGGCATGGAATCAAAACCTACAGGTCTGTTTAACCCATGTATTCACATCCATCTTGCATGTATTTTTACAGGACGCAGTATGAAAGGGAGAAAATAATCACATTAAAATCCATAAGGAGATTGATTTCAAATTGATTGTCAATTGACCATCTTCTGGAGGTTGGAAACTGGCATTGCCTGTCAGTTATTTAGGACATGTAAAATATGGGAATGAAGCATGACTGTTCATGTGGAAGGGGATGGGGTTTTTTTTATTACTTACTACTTAGACAACTGTTGCTTTTGTAAAACTTAGGTTGGCCCAGGAAATATAAAATACAAAGAGGTTCAAGGCATTGTGTATTAGCTGAAACTTGTAATTGATCAAAGGAGCACATTTAAGCACCAAATTAACCAATTGAGTATTTGAGTGTTTTGCTAAGGACTACAGATGTGCGATGTTGTTATCGAGTATGCCGTGATGGCCTGATGGGTAAATCATTCAGTTCATTGTTGATACACAAAATGCAGAAAAAACCCACAAGATGTTATGGGGGTTTTCAGGTGCAAGCACATTACCAGTCACCAGTAGCCTGATGGGTAAAGCATTCAGTTCATTGTAGATATCCAAAATGCAGAAGAAACCCATAAGGCATTATGGGGGTTTTCAGGTGCAGGCACATTACCAGTCAATCAGTCACCAGTACCCTGATGGGTAAAGCATTCGGTTTATTGTATAGATATCCAAAATGCAGAAGAAACCCACAAGATGTTATGTGATTTTTCAGGTGCAGGCACATTACCAATCACCAGAACCCTCCTAAAACACACACACAGAGAAAGCTACCGGATGGAACCGTTTTCTTTCTTTTCGGTTCACAAAGTACGCCCTCCAAAAATATCGAGAGGGGAGGGGGTCCATAACACCATATGCCGTGATGGGTAAAACATTGGATTCATCGCAGATATCCAAAATGCAGAGGTAATCCACAAGACGTTACGGGGACTTTTTCGGGTGAAGACACATTACCAGTCACCAGCAAAAAAAAAACAGAGAAAGCCCGAGCAAACCCTGACGGAAACCGAACCACTTTTTGTTCTGTTTAGAAAGTACAGTACTTGCGGAAGAGAGAAAAAAAAAAGCAAGATGGGGAATCGATTCTTCATTCACCTAATGGAGTCGACGACGAAGTGGAGGACGCGAACGACGGAGCCCCGGCGGAGGCCCCCGTCCCTGACGAGGCGGTTGAGGGAGGCGGCGAGCGTGCCGGGCTGCGAGTGCACGCCGTCGGAGAGGTCGATGCGGTAGCGCTGCTCGGGCGCCGGGGAGAGGCCGCTGCCGTCCGGCACGTGGCGCACGTCCGCCACCTGCAGCACGGGGCGCCACCCCGCGGCCGCCGACGCCGGGGACCTCCACAGCGCCGCCACCGCGCCGTGCGACAGGTCGAACTCCAGCCCTCCCCCCATCTCTGCTCTGTGCTGTCCCGGCTGCGCGTCTGGGCAGCGATCACGCGCTGTGGGAGCAAAGTGTTTGTCAGCAGAGCAGCCTCTCCTGTTGAGTGGAGGAGTGACAGGACAAGGCGGAGTGGAGTGATGTGAGGAGCGTGCGAGCCAGGGGAGGTGGATGCCGCGGATCTCGAGGCGGTGTGCTGCGGACGGTGGAGATGGAGGCTGGCGTGCCATGGGTTGGTGCTGCCATTATTGATGAGAGTAAGGGAGGCGAAATGACCAGAATGGCCCTGCCAGCCAGGGCACCGGATTCACGATCGAGGGTAAGGCATCCCAAAATCTAACTCCCAAATTCACTATGCAAAAGAAGATTCCCCGTCGCATCAAAATATCATAACATGCATGGAGTATTAAATATAGATAAAATTAAAAACTAATTGCACAGTTTTATTGTACTCCGCGAGACGAACATTTTGGGCCTAATTAATCAATTTTTAGACAATTTTTCACACAAACAAACGAAATGCTACAGTGACGCACGATTCCAAAAGTCCCAAATTAGCTGTGCCAATTTGGCATCTAAACACGGCCTAAGTTCAGAACATTTGCTGGCATGACAACGAGGTTCTTCTTATATAAATGGGCAGTGCTCATGTCTATATTTCAAAAAAAAAACAACAAGGTTCAGCATGAGAATACCATTAGTTATGGACATGCTCACGCAATCTGTGACTTCCAATTAATCAGTGCACATTCACTTTGCAGGGTTTCGAATTGGATAAGCCTGAAGATCCTGATGGTCGTCAATCTCTGATTTTTAATCCATCGATCTAACAGGACAAACCTGAGCGAGGGTCAGCGGCGTCGCACTCTGACGGCTCATATGCATGTACAAGACGTACGTGGCTCGACAAGGCGGTCTTCTTCTACAATCTCCAATTTCATGTTGGAAAGCTAGTTTCTCGTGACATGCACCTTTGCACATCAAGTTTTATCTTTTCTTACTCTATCTCGGAGCAGAATATGATATGTATTATTGCTTATTTCAAAGTTCAGAAAGCAACCGTTATTAGCTGGCAATGATGTTTTGCGTATGGAAGGAAAACTCGGAATGAAACGAACCATAGGCATGCATTATATTTGACGTTTGTGCATACTGCATAAATGCGTTTGTCTAAGTACGTCTAGCCCTACCCATGTCCATACCAAATGATCAGGGTGGGTATGGGCCAGTCTTGATCCGGGCATGCATAAGTATTATTGGTCTAGTGACATCAAATTTATGTGTTGTATGTACTGTACGTCATCCTTGTAAATTTCCGTATACCGATGGAACGAGCTACCTAGAGAAATGATTATTAGAATTTTAAATACAGGAAGCAATTAGCCTAGCAGCCGGCACAAATCCAAAAGCAAAATCTAGCTAACAGTAACAGCGCCTGAAGGCTTTGTTCGTTTAATCCCCTTGTGGGAGGGTTAGGAGGGGATTTGAAGGGGATTGAGGGGGTTTAGATCCCCTACAAGTTAGTTAGGGATTTAATCCCTCCCAATCCCCTCTAATCCCTCTCATCAAGGGATTAACCGAACATGGCCGAAATGGGTATGTGCGTGCGTGGGCACATGCGTCGCCCAGAGGTACGTACAGAGCAAAGCAATGGATTGTCCGGTGTTGCTCTGTTGTGTGGTCGCATCATATTTTTTTTTGAAAAGTAAAGCAGGAGCCCTGCTATATCATATAAGAAGAAAGAGCAGACATAGTTCTTACAAAATTGATATTACATAAATTAAAATTTCTCGCAAGCTCAAAAGACATTAACATAGTACTATAGTACTATATTAAAATTTCGCATCATATCGCACGCGTGAATCTTCGCCGCAACGGCCGATGGCTAGCTCAGCCTCACCTCAAAGGAACCCACACGGTCACAGGGCCACACGTATAGGACAGGCTGTTGATCGACGCCTGCTAGCTGCCACCACACCATGTGGATATCGGAGAAGCCCCACAAGTATGCGTGCGTACGTGTCACGGCTTACAAACCACAGGTGTTGGGTACATCGCAGTTGCCGCGGCGCCGGCGGCCGCCAAAATTGACACGTGTGTGTACATATATACGTAATGTAATGTAGTGTCGTCGTAATTTATGAGTGGCACGAATTCGCATGCAGGGTTGGAGCTGCTGGGGAGCCTGGGACTACTGCACGCAGCCTATGTGTATAGTAGTACTACGACTACGGAGTGTGTGGTACATGCATTTCATCCGTATATGCATACAGCAACCACTAGCTACACGTCCCGGTGCAATCTTTCTATCAATCCGGCGAGCTGCCGGAACGATATATACGGAGTACTATATATCGTGATCGATAACGTCAGCACGTGCGTGGCACGGATTAATCTCAAAATTAAAGCCGCCCGATCAGATCAAACTCGTCATAGGTGACAATGCAAGCTAAGCTTAGGCGGGCCCAGACCTGTGTGGCTGCGTGCTACACGTACAGTACATACGCCGTGGCCGCGATGGAGCTGGCAGGAACGTTGTTACGTGCCGGCGTGCATGTCCGCGCGTGCTATGGGCTCATGCACCGGTACGGCCGTACGGGATGCGATCGGATCGGATCGGAATAAACAGCACGTGCGCGCATGCATACTCATGCATGCATGGCTCTTGTCGGAAGTGGATGGATCAACACGCGTGATCTCCAAAGATGCAGGAGCCAAGTGTGTGCTCATCCGGCGTACACGCACTCCGGCCATGCATGGTGCCACGTCTGCACCCCGGTCAATTCCAGTGGATGCTGCTTGCTCCGTACTACTAAGGAAGCAAGTGGGTTGTAATCGGTTGACCCAAACTTCAACCTATATTACCCAGCTAAGTAGTATTTAGTTTTGGGTCAACCCAATCCAACACAATTTTGGGTTCTGGTGTTTTGGGTCGGCCAAAAAAATCACCAGCAAGCCTGACCTCGGCGCTGTCTCGCCCAACCTCGGCGCCGTTTCCGTCGGACCTGTCATACCATTCACGAACGAGAGCGAGGAGCTGCAGGCAGCCCCAAATCCATGACGCCCAGGCGTCATTGGGAGAGGTCGGCGCGGAGCGAGCGGAGGCGGCGGCGGTGTGACAGGCTCGGAAGGCGAGGGTGAAGGACTTGAGGGCGCGGGTCGGCGGCGGTGGCGGCGGCGCCAACGTGGTGGAGGACGAGGAGCTC
>OAMR01000002.1:5730092-5756000 GCA_900205405.1 Echinochloa crus-galli | reverse complement strand
AACTCGGTCGGGAGGAAGGAGACGGGGCTGACGCGTGGGACCCGCGTGTCAGTCGGCGTGGAGGGGGGGCGCTGCGGGCCGCGCTGGAGGGCTGAGTTGGGCCGCGAGCGAGCGAGGCGGAGCGGGAGGGGAGCAGGCCGGCGCGGGGCGAAGCAGGCCGCTGGGCCGGGCCGCAAGCGGAGAGGGGGGGCTGGGCCGCTGCGCAGAAGGAGAGAAGGAGGAGAAAAATCGGCCGGGAAAAGAATTCAGGTGGGAAAAACAAACTCGGGCCGCTGCAACTTTTCTAGAGCTCCAAACAATGCGAATCAATTTCGAAATTAAATAAATTTAAACTCGCGTTTGAACCACAGGGAATACAAAACTCAATGCTGCAGCATGAATGCAACACACTCGAAATTTAAACCTATATTGATTTAATTTAATTTAGAAAAACAATTTTTTTTTCCTTTACTAAATTCCCTGTAAATTTTATAACGCTTGAAAAATTTTAGAGAATTGAGAAAATTATTGTATTATTTACGTTGAAAATTCACATCCCAAAATTCGAAAATTTTGGGGTGTGACAAGGGGCTTCCTTGCCCTTTTCCTCAAAAAAATCACAACCAGAGAGAATGATGAAATTGTAATAACCAAATTACTTTGAGGCTTATTTTCTTCTTGTTTTATACATAAGGGCACGTTTGGTTTTAGGGTATGTTCCCATCATGGTCGTGGAAGGCCAAGCCAAAATGTTGGATGGTGGCCGAGGCAAAATTCTAAAACATTGCTAAAATGGACTATGGTGTGAGTATGACATGTTGATCCCACCTAATATTTTTTTAGTATAATATAGGGAACATGGATCTTGTTTTACTGATTTAATTGCAAAGAATGCAGCAGTTCAAACAAAATGTAAATGGTGTGAGTATTAATTTGAGTGTTATCTTGGAGCAATAAATGTTCTTTATTCTAATCCATCGCCTTACTTTTTTTACTGCCACGTCACCTTGCATGCACTTTGGTCGGCCCAAGTCTCTTGGGCGCGCAAATCATTGGCCCACACAATGCCATGGCTTTGTGAGGGAGTAGATTTGGCGGCTTTGTGAGGGAGTAGATTTGGCCGGCCAAAATATGCTTGGGCTATGGGCTGGTTGGCCACAAACCACACAGCAGCCAATTTTTCAGGGCACATCTAATCTCTGGCTTGACCAGCTAATGGCCAACATCCAAAGGTGCCCTTAGGCCAAGGTTGTCCAAGCCAAACTTTGGAATGCCCAAAAGTTACACTGCGGCTTGGTTCTAGTCCAAAACTTGGCCGGCCCATGAAAATTTGGTCGTCTACAGTAAACAGCCAATGTAGGCCCGGTCACGGCGAAGAAATTGGCCGCCCCGGTTTGACCGAGCTGGTAGCGATTCCCACATGATGAGGTGTCCGTGTCCCTTAACTGCTGAAACAAACACAACGAGTAACATTATTCCAATAATTTTTCGCACCAGAACTACTTTCAAACAATGTCTGAGTCCACCAAGAGGCCACCAAAAAGGCATTGCTTGCCTTCTCATCTTCCTCGCCGCGACGGTTGACCTTCACAACTACCTATCTATCATTTTCTTAATAATGAAAGATAAAATTTCAACTTTAAAAATCTTTTAAGAATGCATCAGACTCTAAATATTACAGAAGAACGGCAGGTATTCTAAGTGAACATGTAACTAAAATATGTATCCAACGAAAATAACAAAATCAAAGTAAAAGAAGAAACTCAAAAATCTCCAATAAGCTACTTCAATAAACTTTCTTTGTGGCATGTTTTGTAAAGTCGCTTCCAAATGAACCAACTTCTCCACATTTGATCTTCTGCAGATAGAGTTGTTTCTCTTCACCATTGTTGGTTAGACTAATAATCATTGATGATAGGAAAATGTCAAAATTACTTCTCTCAGAAGAACGAACTCCGGATAACCCGCTAAATAATTGTTTGGTTCAAATCACTCCCACACCTATGTGAATAGGTGCAATCTACTCAGGATTTCTCTTTCTTGTTTCTCATGGGTGTAGTTTTAATTTGAAACTTCATGTATTCCTAATAGTGTGTTTGGTTTGAGGAATCACGTCATACTAGATAAGATGATGCATCATGGATTGATTCTACAAATTTTGTTGGGAGTATTCATTTCCCCATGGCTATCCTATCTATGTGCCTATGAGGAATGAGGTGGTGATAGATCAATCCATTTCATTTCTCAAAGAAACATGAATTTCATGAGTGGACTGATGATGGAGCAACTCATTCTTCAAACCAAACACCACCTAATTTTCCAGAGGCAACAAGCTTACAAAAAAAAAGTACTGCTACTGCGCTGACGAACAGGGATGTGATTGAAATAAGTGACCGGGGACAAGCAATAATTCCGCGTACAACCTTACTGTTGTCCCACTGATTGTGCCCCCTAAAATATTACACTGTATTTGAAGTTGAACAATGTCCACTCTAACATAATTTTCTCACTTTCTCAGAAGTTTCGAAGAGCACGGTCGGACTATGGTGTCGATGCCACATTGTTGCTGATGTTCCTTCCTCGGCCCCACGGCCACGGCAGTACCACATTGTCGACTTTAGTGGGCCACATAATGCGACTTTTTGGTTGAAACCTACGACATGGACATATTCTTTTCAATAACCACCCTGATTTCGTTCTCAAGCTTTTCAAACTGTGGTTAGGCAAAATACAAGATCGCATACAAATATGCCTCTCTGTGCCGTTAAGTTTCTGCTACAAAATAATAGAGCTCCATATATCCTTATCGAAAAAAATACATCTCTCTCTCCCTATATATATGATCCGCTGCATACTATGTCAGCAAAGTATGGTTCAAGGCAAACTCGCCGTTTCTACAAGTCACAGACATTGGGTTCGAAGTTGACTTCAGAGTACACCCAACCCCGCAACTCTGGCAACCCATGGCAACTTCTGAAGGTCCAGCAGCTCCAGCAATTCCATTCTGGTTCCATCTCCTCACAGTAATGTTTCTTCTACCTCCCATGCTCGTCGAGGGAGGGGTGGTGGGAACAGAAGGGCAAGGCGCTTCTCTCAGAGCTCAGGCGACAGTGCTGCTTCAGTGGAAGTCTTCCCTGACAGGCCACAGCTCCTCAGTCTTGAGCACCTGGAGCTCCAGCACCCACCCTTGCAATTGGACGGGCATCACCTGCCGCAGCATCAAGTTTGGCCGCGCGAACCAACGCCTGGCCATTGGTGAGGTCTCAGTTCAAGGCACTGGCCTCGCTGGACGGCTTGATGATCTGGACTTGCGGTCTCTGCCATTCCTCACCAAGCTCGACATCAGCAACAACATTCGGCTATCAGGACGGGTACCAACCTCCACCGGCTTCATCATATCAATCTCCATGTTGAACTTCTCTGGAAACCAGCTCACTGGGAGCATACCAGTGACGCTCAGTGAAGCAGGGAGCCTCACCGTGCTCGACCTCTCCAACAATGGCCTCACAGGTATCATCCCTCCGTCCATTGGTAGACTCCAGTACCTGCAGAAACTATACCTGCAGAACAACAACCTTACAGGGCCCATCCCACCTTCCTTCACCAACCTTACCATGCTAAATGATGTACGACTGTTCACAAACCAGCTCTCGGGTCCAATTCCCGCAGGGTTGGGAGAACTCGTGAATTTGGAGCATGTAGAGTTTGGTGGTAACCTCCTAACTGGTTCCATTCCTTACAGCATCGGTAACCTGAGTAAACTGCAATACATTGAGCTGTCTGATAACTTGCTTACCGATTCAATTCCCAACGTGATCGGGAACCTTAGAAATCTTATCAACCTCATGATGACAAGAAATAATTTCACTGGTAATGTTCCATCGACCATTGGAAACTTAACCAAATTGCGGTATCTAGGAGCCAGCAAGAACAGGTTGAGTGGCCACCTTCCGGAGCAGATAGGACAGCTCACTGATCTTCAAGAACTCTACCTTTATGATAATCAACTCACCAGCAGCATTCCTCCAAGACTTGGGAAATTGACAAGCCTGTCATATCTGTACCTTCATAAGAGCAAACTATCTGGATACATTCCCTCTGAGCTAGGGAGTCTTGCCAATCTTGTGGAACTTAGTCTATCCTCAAATGCACTGGATGGTCAATTGCCAACTAGTATAGGAAACATGAGTTCCCTTGCCTCCCTTTTCCTCCAAAACAATAGTCTTTCTGGCACAATCCCAGCTGAGCTCGGAAATCTACAGAACTTGGAGACTCTTTACCTCTACTACAACCAGTTATCTGGATCAGTCCCTGAAAGCTTTGGAAATTTGAAGAACATAACAGATTTGAGGCTGCTCAGGAATAGACTCACTGGACCACTGCCTCAAACACTTTCAAACCTTACCAATTTAGTAGACATTGAGTTGAATTGGAATAATTTCACCGGACGCTTACCGGACTTATGCCAAGGCAGAAAGCTCCAGTGGTTTTCTGCATCGAACAATAACTTCAATGATTCCTTTCCTGCTAGTTTCAAGGAATGCAGTTCCTTAATCACCCTCGATATCATGTATAATCAGATGGATGGAGATATAGCACAAGAACTTGGGGTGTACCCACATCTGGAATTCATAGGATTAACCTCAAACAAGCTACAAGGTCAGCTTTCACCACACTGGGGTTCATATAACAACCTGACAGAAATGTTCTTATCAGAGAACATGATTACTGGCCATATACCTGATGATCTCAGAAAAATGACAAATCTCGCAGTGCTTGACCTCCATTCAAATAGGCTGACAGGGGGAATACCTTCTGAAATTGGCAACTTAATCAACCTCTACATGCTCGATTTAAGTCAAAATAAATTGTCTGGAAGTATTCCCATTCAGGTTGGCCTAATGAGTGCTCTTGAGGTCCTTGATTTGTCAAGCAATCAACTAAGTGGAACAGTACCGGAGGAAATTGGACAATGTTTGGGGCTTCATTCAATGAAATTGAATAACAATAGCTTAAGTGGAAGTCTCCCTGGCTCAGTAAGCAATCTGATTCACCTACAGACAACCCTGGATGTTTGCCATAACAATCTAAGCGGCGTCATACCACCTGAAATAGGGAAGCTAGGTATGTTAGAAAACATAAATCTATCCCACAACCAATTCAGCGGAAGTATACCAAATTCGGTTGCAGGTCTGCAGAGCTTGTCTACATTCGATGTTTCCTTCAACAGTCTGGAAGGCTCAGTTCCAAAAGGTATTCACAATGCTTCAGCTGTATGGTTCCTTCACAATAGAGGTCTTTGCGGAGAGGCTGGTTGGCCTTCCATCTTGTCTTTTGACTCCTGCACATCACGAGCATAAAGGTCAAATGTTTCTGTTAAAAGTTGGTGCCCTTATATTGGGAGCTATCATCTCTATAACTGTAGGTGTAGTTATGGCTTTAAATAGGAGGAAGAAATCTTCTCAAGAGAGTGGCATTGTAACAAGAACGGATATTTTCTCCATATGGAACTTCAATGGGAAGATAGCATTTGAGGATATCATCAATGCTACGGACAATTTCGATGAGAAACATTGCATTGGAGAGGGAGGATATGGCCATGTGTACAAGGCAAATCTCCCAGATGGACAGGTGGTTGCTGTCAAGAAGCTTCATCCTATCGAGGAAGAGCTACATGAAGATGGAAGTTTTCATCGTGAGATTGAAGTACTAACAAAGATCCGCCATCGCAGCATTGTCAAGTTGTACGGATATTGCTCCCATCGGCAATACAAGTTTCTGGTTTACCAATTCATAGAGAAAGGAAGCCTATCAAGCATCCTAAGCAACAATGAACAAGCGGTCCAGTTTGATTGGCAGAAAAGAGCAACTCTCATTAAGGATGTCGCTCAAGCAGTCAAGCTATATGCTCCCTTTATCATGACTGCTATCCTCCTATAATCCACCGAGACATAACAAGTAGCAACATCTTGTTAGATGCTGAATACAAGGCTTTCGTCTCAGATTTTGGCACGGCAAGACTTCTAAAACCCGATTCATCGAATTGGAGTGCATTGGCAGGGACATATGGCTACATGGCTCCCGGTATTTATACATGCCTCCCTGCCTCCACCAAAACACTTCTACTTATGTTTCTGTAAAAAAAGAAAAGATCCTCTTTCTAAGCGTGTCGCCTTCTTTGGATGCAGAACTTTCCCACACACCTTTGGTCACAGAAAAATGCGATGTCTATAGCTTTGGGGTTGTGGCTTTAGAGCTGCTGGTGGGAAAGCATCCCGGAGATTTACTAAACATAGTTGATTTTCTCCAAGGAAACTCAGTCCTCAGAGCGGACCTCGACCAGCGCCTCCCCGCGCCCACAAATGATGAAGAGGAAGAAATTGCCAGGTTGATTTCGGTAGCGTGCCAGTGCCTCCAGAACTCTGCGCAAGGGAGGCCAAACATGGAGCAGGTCCACCGAGCACTTGCTGTCTGAATCCTGAGCTTTCACAAACCTTTGATGGAGTCACATCACATGCATGCTACTGAAAGTGGAGGGCAAAACACAGTATTGTGACAGCAATAGAACTTAGAACTGACTTTTGTGGTTGCCAACTAGCTGTCTGTATCTTTTTTTTTTGAACGAAAAGGCACGAGACTATGCCTGTTTCATTGATAAAGAGGAGAACTAGCTGTCTGTATCAGACTTACATTGTCGAATTGCTGAATCTTCTTGCTTCTCGTTCTTATAGACTGGCAGCGCTTCTGCCTTGTTAAAAAACAAAGGCACACAGCCACACACATACACATCTCAATATACGTTCTCCTATATCCTAATAGTAGCTAGCTACGGAGTACATGTTTCGCTCTAGGGGAATAGGAATTCTATTTCTAGTCAAGAAATAAAAAAAATCTTTTGACTTTAGCCCTAAGCGGCATAAATCCAGACATCAACATCAGAACAGAACAGCACTAAAGAAAAATCGCTAGGCGAGAAGCAAGCTTGTAGTGTTCCCTTGGTATGGCTGGCTTCCATCTACTGATTTTTCGCCCAAGGACGGCTTAAGGATGGAGCAATTTTGGAAGTGGATGAACAGCGGAACGAGCACCGACCGGCTCGCAAAGATGAATCCCATGGAACTAACCTCGGAAATCCATAGCTCAGCTTGCGGTCTCGAACCATCGGCGGCGGGAATCCGCTTCCAACGCCGATCCTCAGCTAGTATCCCGCGACCCTCTCCATCTCCGGGGATGTCGCTTGTCGCCTTCCTTCTTCCCCTTGCTCCGCAGAAAGGAGATGAGCCTGGGGCAGTTTGTGGGCCTCTATCGGGCTATCGTCTATAGCATGGGCCTCCATTTACATTTTCGCTTCTTCTCGCTTTTCTGGTGATCGGAATTGCCATTGCAGTTGGAAATGGGCAAACAATTTAAAACGGCAATTTGAAATAAAAATTGGAAATGCCGAGCTGATATGTAGCATCGAAATTGTCTAGTATACCTCGTAGACATGGAGTTTTTTAAAGCGATGGATGTCGCCCGATATAAGAAAGATGAAGTATAGAATCTACTAGCGTGGTTTAATGTAATTTTATTTTATATTAAAGTATCGATTATAAAAAAAAGTCTAATTTAATGAATCTGGTCCTTTAAAAAAAAGTAGAGTTAGAAAAGGACATGAAAACCGAGAAAAGTCTCACCAATACTCTGGCAGGGAGACCTGGCTGAAAGTTGCCATGGCAGCGTTGACTCCGGCACCTCCATTTACAGTTCACGTGCACGAAAGTTGCAGCGGATGGTGTGCCTTTTTTCCGTGGTGCATGGGCTATCCATCATCCATTACATCGATGTCGACTTCGCTCGGCCGGTCACGGGAATGATCTTCTCATCGAGATTTATTTTCCATTAACTATCTTCGACAAATGCGAGGGAAGAAATTTCTCTCTCTCTAAATCAGTGAACTTTCTTTTTTTATCTTTCACCGCGTCATTTTAGTACGGATGATGACAACCCGAGCCAGTTGCCTGCACGCGTGATTCGTCGCATCCCCATTGATTCCTGCATGATGCGCGTGTGGAAGCTATAAGCACGCACGGAAGTGAGGTATCATATACGGAGTACACACTCCTACTACTGTGTATATACGAGTATGGTATAATATACTGTACTTAGCTGCGTGCCGACATAGCACAAACGTCCACATATCGGTTGTATATATAAACGAGGAAAAACGTCCAGATTTTCTAGGAAAACGAAAGCTAAATCAACGTGGCACTAATGGGCTGACACAAGCAGGCCGAAAGCATAAACCAGGCTCCTGGGTCCTGGCCCGTCGGCCGAGAGGGTGGGTGGAAATAAGACGAAAATTGGAAATGCAAGCTCACAGTCATAGCCAAATACGTGTTGCATACAAGTTGTCAAATACTAGTACTTTCCTATACGTACGGCAGGCAGAGTAGAGTTTGAAAAGAAAAAAGAAATGAGAAACCAAAAAAAGTTCACCAACTCTTTGCAGGGATACAGACAGACAGACAGACAGGCCGCCGTAGCCACCTGACCTGAAATAAAAGTATCGCAGCCAGCATGGTATAGCGTTGACTCCGGCTGCCTTCATTTCTAGTACTATACGTAGTGAACAATAATAATTCACGAGCACGAACGTTGCTGCTCGATTTCGATCATGTAGTACCTTTTTTTTTCAAGCGCTTTGCCCATCCATCTCATGAGTCACGACGTCGACTTTTTGGCCGCTCACGGGAACAATATTTCTCCTCAAGATTTATTTTTGACTTATTTATCTTCGAGGGGATCAATTAACTAGTGATTTTTTCTCTGTAGATCAATTATTTTTATTGTGCGTGTACGTAACTCATAGCTCGGCGAACATCCTTTATCAGCATTCTTTTCTGCTGGTACGAATTGAACCAATTATATCTATACTGAGATGTGCCCATTCATGCATGCATGTTCGTTCCTCGCTCGCTCGTAAATCCTGATCACCTGATGCAGCGCCTCTGAATCCCCATATGTAAATGTACCTGCGTGATTCAATCCCATTGATCCCTTTGCTAGTGTGCAATCAACGGAGAGATATATACCACTAAGTGTATTATTTTCATATTGTATAAATTAATATATTTTTATAAACTAGTCAAAATTAAATCAACTAAAATAATTACAATAATTTAGAACGAGGAACACCAGAGCAGCCGTGCCGACTTAGCACAAGGTACGCATGCTGACAGCAACGTATATAGTATATGTACGTGCCACCATCAGCGAGGTCTAAAATATACGTATATATACACATTTTCCTGCCGGTCTAAGTTGGTAGGACCGTACTCAAACACACCATGTTACGCCCTGATGCGTAAGAAAAATAATGCGTCATCTTTTACTACCCAACTACTAGTAACTCTGATTGTGATTCCATCTCCAGAATATAATTACGCGCGCCATGGCAGTAAAAAAGTAACGTCATTTAAATTTATCGACGATACGTGTGCAAGCATGCATAAAAAGTTTGTTGATCGAGAGAGCCGACTCAGTCGAGACGGCCAGCTTGACCTTACCGAGAGACAGTTTGTAATAAAAGGCCCGCTTTCAGTACAACATGGTGTGCAATGGGCGTGCGTCAGAGTTTTCGTGTGCATATAAAATATTTAAAAAGTTTTGGATCGAGATCAGCAGTAGCTTGCCGAACCGGCGACTACTGATCCACTCGTACGTAGTTCTCGTGCGTTTTCAAAAGAAAAGAAAAGAAAAGAACCACCACCAGAGCTAGTTTATTGTACCTCTGCACCACTAGACCACTACTCCGTTCCGTACTATACAGTATACATTGCCTCATTTTATTTTAGCAAAAAATTATGCGCATATATATGCATGTCGTTTCAATTAGAACCGTTCATTGTAAATAAATTGTAGTTTTAAATAGGCATGCGCATATATATATATACTCCCTCCATACTCATATTAGATGATGTTTAGGACAAGATTGTACATACCAAGGAGTCATTAAATAGGGTGTATTTTTCCCTGTTTACCCTTATTAAATGTGGTTGCGGTTATTTCTAGACAACAACCCAGGGTAGTGCAAGTGTGGTTAGCGCATTGAGCCTCGTGCTTTGAGGTATCAGGTTCGAATTCCTGTGGCCTCTTTTTTTGACGTAATTTTGCATGCTACTGTTTGCTGGGCCGTTCGCTGCATGGCGCGCTTGGGGACGCTGGCTGGCGCTCGTTTTTTGGGCTCGCAGTTGTTTTTTTGGCTCGCGCGCAGCACGGCAACATTTTGGCTCGCGGCACGGCTGCATTTTCGCTAGCCCGCGGCATGAATTTTTCAGCACGCGCGCTGCATGACAGGCAAATTTTTCAGCGCGCGCACGGTGGTGAACGCTTTGGCTTCCAGTTTTTTTATTTAAACCCCCAGCCCGTGCAACTCTCTCTTGGCTCATGAACAAGCACAACCAAGCTCAAAAATGGCTAGCTTCGACCTCAACGAGCTCCCGGTGGAAAATGGCAACGGTAAGTGTCATAACATCTTTCTTGTGTCATTTCTTTCTTGTCGTTGTACTCAAATTCCATTTCTTTCTTTCTCGTAGGATTATTTGATTTGAACTTACCAATAGAGGAGGATGACGTCCCTGTCCTGGAGGCCGACGACGATGGCGCCCCTGTCCTGGAGGACGACGACCACGACGCTCCTGTCCTGGAGGCCGACGACGTCGGCGCTCCTATCCTGGAGGACGACGACGACGGCGCTCTTGTCCTGGAGGAAGCGACGTCGAGCTCCGGCGCGTCGAGCTCCAGCGTGTCGTCGAGCTCAGCCACGTCGTCGAGCATCGGCGCGTCGTATCGCTCCGGCGCGTCGAGCTCAGCAGCGACGTCGAGCTCCGGCGCGTCGAGCTCCAGCGTGTCGTCGAGCTCAGCCACGTCGTCGAGCATCGGCGCGTCGTATCGCTCCGGCGCGTCGAGCTCAGCAGCGACGTCGAGCTCCGGCGCGTCGAGCTCCAGCGTGTCGTCGAGCTCAGCCACGTCGTCGAGCATCGGCGCGTCGTATCGCTCCGGCGCGTCGAGCTCAGCAGCGACGTCGAGCTCCGGCGCGTCGAGCTCCAGCGTGTCGTCGAGCTCAGCCACGTCGTCGAGCATCGGCGCGTCGTATCGCTCCGGCGCGTCGAGCTCAGCAGCGACGTCGAGCTCCGGCGCGTCGAGCTCCAGCGTGTCGTCGAGCTCAGCCACGTCGTCGAGCATCGGCGCGTCGTATCGCTCCGGCGCGTCGAGCTCAGCAGCGACGTCGAGCTCCGGCGCGTCGAGCTCCAGCGTGTCGTCGAGCTCAGCCACGTCGTCGAGCATCGGCGCGTCGTATCGCTCCGGCGCGTCGAGCTCAGCAGCGACGTCGAGCTCCGGCGCGTCGAGCTCCAGCGTGTCGTCGAGCTCAGCCACGTCGTCGAGCATCGGCGCGTCGTATCGCTCCGGCGCGTCGAGCTCAGCAGCGACGTCGAGCTCCGGCGCGTCGAGCTCCAGCGTGTCGTCGAGCTCAGCCACGTCGTCGAGCATCGGCGCGTCGTATCGCTCCGGCGCGTCGAGCTCAGCAGCGACGTCGAGCTCCGGCGCGTCGAGCTCCAGCGTGTCGTCGAGCTCAGCCACGTCGTCGAGCATCGGCGCGTCGTATCGCTCCGGCGCGTCGAGCTCAGCAGCGACGTCGAGCTCCGGCGCGTCGAGCTCCAGCGTGTCGTCGAGCTCAGCCACGTCGTCGAGCATCGGCGCGTCGTATCGCTCCGGCGCGTCGAGCTCAGCAGCGACGTCGAGCTCCGGCGCGTCGAGCTCCAGCGTGTCGTCGAGCTCAGCCACGTCGTCGAGCATCGGCGCGTCGTATCGCTCCGGCGCGTCGAGCTCAGCAGCGACGTCGAGCTCCGGCGCGTCGAGCTCCAGCGTGTCGTCGAGCTCAGCCACGTCGTCGAGCATCGGCGCGTCGTATCGCTCCGGCGCGTCGAGCTCAGCAGCGACGTCGAGCTCCGGCGCGTCGAGCTCCAGCGTGTCGTCGAGCTCAGCCACGTCGTCGAGCATCGGCGCGTCGTATCGCTCCGGCGCGTCGAGCTCAGCAGCGACGTCGAGCTCCGGCGCGTCGAGCTCCAGCGTGTCGTCGAGCTCAGCCACGTCGTCGAGCATCGGCGCGTCGTATCGCTCCGGCGCGTCGAGCTCAGCAGCGACGTCGAGCTCCGGCGCGTCGAGCTCCAGCGTGTCGTCGAGCTCAGCCACGTCGTCGAGCATCGGCGCGTCGTATCGCTCCGGCGCGTCGAGCTCAGCAGCGACGTCGAGCTCCGGCGCGTCGAGCTCCAGCGTGTCGTCGAGCTCAGCCACGTCGTCGAGCATCGGCGCGTCGTATCGCTCCGGCGCGTCGAGCTCAGCAGCGACGTCGAGCTCCGGCGCGTCGAGCTCCAGCGTGTCGTCGAGCTCAGCCACGTCGTCGAGCATCGGCGCGTCGTATCGCTCCGGCGCGTCGAGCTCAGCAGCGACGTCGAGCTCCGGCGCGTCGAGCTCCAGCGTGTCGTCGAGCTCAGCCACGTCGTCGAGCATCGGCGCGTCGTATCGCTCCGGCGCGTCGAGCTCAGCAGCGACGTCGAGCTCCGGCGCGTCGAGCTCCAGCGTGTCGTCGAGCTCAGCCACGTCGTCGAGCATCGGCGCGTCGTATCGCTCCGGCGCGTCGAGCTCAGCAGCGACGTCGAGCTCCGGCGCGTCGAGCTCCAGCGTGTCGTCGAGCTCAGCCACGTCGTCGAGCATCGGCGCGTCGTATCGCTCCGGCGCGTCGAGCTCAGCAGCGACGTCGAGCTCCGGCGCGTCGAGCTCCAGCGTGTCGTCGAGCTCAGCCACGTCGTCGAGCATCGGCGCGTCGTATCGCTCCGGCGCGTCGAGCTCAGCAGCGACGTCGAGCTCCGGCGCGTCGAGCTCCAGCGTGTCGTCGAGCTCAGCCACGTCGTCGAGCATCGGCGCGTCGTATCGCTCCGGCGCGTCGAGCTCAGCAGCGACGTCGAGCTCCGGCGCGTCGAGCTCCAGCGTGTCGTCGAGCTCAGCCACGTCGTCGAGCATCGGCGCGTCGTATCGCTCCGGCGCGTCGAGCTCAGCAGCGACGTCGAGCTCCGGCGCGTCGAGCTCCAGCGTGTCGTCGAGCTCAGCCACGTCGTCGAGCATCGGCGCGTCGTATCGCTCCGGCGCGTCGAGCTCAGCAGCGACGTCGAGCTCCGGCGCGTCGAGCTCCAGCGTGTCGTCGAGCTCAGCCACGTCGTCGAGCATCGGCGCGTCGTATCGCTCCGGCGCGTCGAGCTCAGCAGCGACGTCGAGCTCCGGCGCGTCGAGCTCCAGCGTGTCGTCGAGCTCAGCCACGTCGTCGAGCATCGGCGCGTCGTATCGCTCCGGCGCGTCGAGCTCAGCAGCGACGTCGAGCTCCGGCGCGTCGAGCTCCAGCGTGTCGTCGAGCTCAGCCACGTCGTCGAGCATCGGCGCGTCGTATCGCTCCGGCGCGTCGAGCTCAGCAGCGACGTCGAGCTCCGGCGCGTCGAGCTCCAGCGTGTCGTCGAGCTCAGCCACGTCGTCGAGCATCGGCGCGTCGTATCGCTCCGGCGCGTCGAGCTCAGCAGCGACGTCGAGCTCCGGCGCGTCGAGCTCCAGCGTGTCGTCGAGCTCAGCCACGTCGTCGAGCATCGGCGCGTCGTATCGCTCCGGCGCGTCGAGCTCAGCAGCGACGTCGAGCTCCGGCGCGTCGAGCTCCAGCGTGTCGTCGAGCTCAGCCACGTCGTCGAGCATCGGCGCGTCGTATCGCTCCGGCGCGTCGAGCTCAGCAGCGACGTCGAGCTCCGGCGCGTCGAGCTCCAGCGTGTCGTCGAGCTCAGCCACGTCGTCGAGCATCGGCGCGTCGTATCGCTCCGGCGCGTCGAGCTCAGCAGCGACGTCGAGCTCCGGCGCGTCGAGCTCCAGCGTGTCGTCGAGCTCAGCCACGTCGTCGAGCATCGGCGCGTCGTATCGCTCCGGCGCGTCGAGCTCAGCAGCGACGTCGAGCTCCGGCGCGTCGAGCTCCAGCGTGTCGTCGAGCTCAGCCACGTCGTCGAGCATCGGCGCGTCGTATCGCTCCGGCGCGTCGAGCTCAGCAGCGACGTCGAGCTCCGCCGCGATGTCGAGATCCGGGGCGTCGTCGAGCACCGGCGTGTTGAGCTCCGGCGTGACGAGCTCCATGACGCGAGCTGCAGCTCAGAACGGTGATATGGGAGTATGCGAGTAGTTGAGAATGGGAGGCGTGGTGCTCTGGGAAAGAAGCGAGGCACATTAAGGAAAGAGCATGCATGGCGGACGGAAACCGAGACGACGCATGGGAAACAGGCGCAATTAAGAAGGGTAATCACGTCCAAAATAACATCTCAGGAGTAGAACGGCCTCCTTTCTGAGTTATGCTCGGCTCTCCAGAACGGCCTCTTTTCTGAGTATGGAGGGAGTATGTGCATGTCGTTCTAGCATTAACCATAGATATATTGCTTCCTCTGTTTTAAATTGTAGTTTTGCTAGATATCAAAACGATCTACAATTTGAAATTAGAAAATAAACTTGCAATCAGGCATGAGAAGAATGATACTCCGTAAGTATCATTCACAAGATAAATGAAAATTGGTAGTGCGTGATCCACTAGGTGAGTAAGCACGATTGTTCACGGAATTAAGGTGGATTAACTAACATTCACGATCACAACTCTAATAGCCACTAGCTGTAAGGAGCTATGGACAATAGAAGTTTCCAACTTGCACACGCACGCACCTACGTAGTGCTGCTACTTTGGATCTTGCAAAAAAAAAAATATTTTCAAATTGTGTGCTGTGTGCACTATCCAGAGGCTTTCTGCGTACGTGTTCCCTGGAGCCCAGACAAATCAAACAAGAGCCCCTCGGATCTATCCGCATTCTGAACCCAGTTGTCAAGCACGTATGCGCACGCAGCTTCACACTGGCTGTCCAGCCGGTCTGACCCTAGCAGCAGCATACAATTCCATGGAGAATTATTGGAGATGTACCAAACCTATCAAGCAACGACCTACTAATACGACTATAGGCATACGATTCCATATACGTATTTCCATGCGTGTGTATAGAGTAGTGGTAAACAATCAAGGGAGATAGAAGCTAGATACAAAGGATAAAGGCGTGGTAGAGACAACCTACCATTTTGTTCAACGGGAGGGAAATTATTGGACTACATAAACGTTTTTTTAAGCAATTTGCTGCTGGAGTTGGTGATACCGTACCGTACCACATGGGTATAGCTAGGAACAATAGAAGCTTTTTTTTTACCAGGCTCCTAATCATGTGTCGACTACCGGAGGGAGCAGTTAATAATAATTAGCGCTATCGCTAATAATCTTTTGTCGCTGTCTCAAAGTGGTTGCCTCATCGCTATCGCAACTTGGCGCGGTCGCATCACACGGGCCAATTTGTACCCATGAAAAAGCTTAATTTTGTCCATACTCCATGGGAATGGTTGGACGATAATAAACCTCGGCACGTCAATAATTGTACATGAACAATGACTCGATGAGAGCGAATTTGGCTAGTCGGCAAAGTAATAAGACGATTTATTACATGCCAATACGAAATTACTGGACTCTTGTTCAGATATTGAAGCAACTAAAGTTTATTTAGTTGAGAATCTATCTATTTAAGACGATTTACATGCCAATGCAGAATTATTAGACTCGTGTTTAGATATTGCAGCAACTAAAGTTTATTTAGCTGAGAATCTATTTAGATCATTAACTAACGTTTACTTCGTGTCTTATCCACTACCTAACTAAAATTTAGCTGGTTGCTCACTAGCTAAACCGGTGGATCCAAACGTGCCTTTATATATTTGTATTTGTATTGTAGGGGCGAAGCAGCTTGCTAATGTCAGCATCATTTTTATCGATGTCATTAACATGACGAACAGTATTTAGAACTAAATTTTCTGAAATCTATCGATGGCAGATGACACTGATGGCAAGCTGTAGTCCGCCATTGGCAAATACTAGTATAACAATTCTAGTACCGCCGCTAATAATTAATCTCATGTCAGATGAGGGTTTAATTAATTCCATACTAGCTTGCCCGTGTGAAAAAAGATTTAGAAAACACATCGCTGTGTGTGAACATGTGCGTGTGCCATTGAGATTTGCGACCTTGTCCCTGCGGGCGGTTGAGAAAACAGAAAAAACAAAACGAAACAAATATAAACATACACGGATGACGACGACGGCCCAGTCCGATTATTCAAAAAGCGACAGAGACGGAGGAGGCCGGGGGGAAACGGATTCATACGGCGTACGGACGTCGTCTCGCAGGCTCACACACATACAAAACGTCTGACTCGTGACCGAAACAAAATCCGAAATTCAACTCATTTTCGAAACTTTTTCAAAAAGAAAAAAACTCATTTTCGAATAAACAAACGCTTTCCGTGAAACCACCAAGTGGCTTGCGCCCCTTTGGACTCCGAGAGAGCCGTGCGTGGATTTTCTTTTCTTTTTCTTTTCCAATCTAAAAAAAAAGAGAGAATCCGCCCACCCACTCTGGAACGCGCGGCGTCCGTCCGATGCGCATCGGACGGGCCACGGCGCGGCACTGATGCCGGGCCCCACCTGTCATGGAGCGCGCACGTGGAGGTGGGTGTGAATTTTTCCGCGTGGCCCTTTCCTTTCGTGGGTAGCAGCAAGCAAGGCCAAACCGGCTGGCTGCTGAGTGCTGACCCACCCACCGCCGCCCCCCTTGCCTTTCCCCCCGCCATTAATGGCTGGCTGCCCCTCTTCTCTCCTAGAAGGGGAGGCAGGGAGAGGCAGTATCTGATCCCCCGTCCCCACCCAGCTAGCTCACCTTTCTCGCCGCCCGCAGCGGCCTGTCTCTCTCTGGCGGCGGGCGAGAAAGTTGAGGCCCCCTTGGTTCCAGGCCAACGCGGGGGGCGTGAGCCAGAAAGGGATAGCCGAGCACCACACCACCTAGCTATCTGCTATCCGTCCCGTCCCGTCCCCTTGCTTGCTTCATCCATCCACCCATCCGTGCAAAGGCAAAGGCAAAGGCAAAGGCGTCGCCTTTTCTGCCAGACACCTTCTCTTCTCTTCTGTCTTCTCCACCTCCAACCCTCTCTCTCTCTTCTCCCCACTTCCTCTCTTCCCCTCTCCCGCGAGCTCAGTGGGAGGAGAGGGGACTGCGAGCTCTGTCCGATTCGGTTCGGCGTGTTGCGATTCTTGGAATCCGCACACGCGCGTGGAGAGCCTCCCGTTCCTCGGAGGCGCTGCGCTGCGCTTCTCCCGCGAGCGCCTCCATTTCCGAGCTCGATCGCTCTCGGGATCCGATCCGATCCCCGGAGCAACCAGGCGCCTTCGTTCTCCACCGAGGCGGGCGATTGATTCCGCCGCGTCGCCATGGGGAATTGCTGGGGCGCCAAGATCAGCTCCGACAGCCCGTCCCGCACCGCCTTCTCCCCGTCAGGTCAGCTCGCGCTCGGTTTCCCTTCCCGATTCTCTTCTTCTTCCTCTTCGGATCAATCAATCAATCATGGCTTCGCGTTAAGCTTGTGCTCTTTCTTTGTCCTCCACTGTTCTGTTCAATTGGACGTTAGCTGAGTAGGATCAATCAATCATTTTTTTAATATAATTGTCGTAAGGCAAGCTGCATAGGAGTAGTCGTGTAGGAGGAGGATCAATAACTCGATCGCGTAGTTTGGCACCTAGCACTGCCACCGCGTGCTCAAAAGAAAACTACCAATCCATTCCCTGCTTGGATCCTTCCGCCTGGATCCTTCCATGTACAAAGGCCAAACCTTTCGTTTTCCGTTTAGGAGACGAGACGACTTCTCCAGTGTAAATGCTATTTCTATTGCTAGTACAACTAACTTTATATGACTTGTCAATTCGTGAGCGCAAACTTCAATTTCGATGCAACTTTTTAACTAAATCTTTTTTTTCAATGTTCTTGACTGCCGCGCTGAAAGTTGAGTTGTTCCTACGCCAAGTTAGGGAAGTAAAGAGGAAAATACCTTTTTTGTGTGTGCGACCTTTTAACTATCTGCCCATGACCTTTTCTTTCCCTTCCTAATAAAATGCTGAGAGAAAACGCCGGCAAAAAAAAATGCTGAGAGAAAACCAGATACTCCTAAATAATTAGCAGCAAGAAGATGCTAGCAAATTAATGACGCCCCTATATGATTGGCAGAAATCTGAAAGTCCATTCTTTCTTGATGATGAACAGGAGCAACTTCCAAGTTCGCCAGCAGGAATGGAGTAGCCCTGAGCAGCTCCAGCAGCCATGCCTCGTCGGCATCGATGCTGCCAACTCCACGGAGCGAGGACGAGATTCTGGAGTCGGCAAATGTCAAGGCCTTCTCCTTCAATGAGCTCAGGACCGCCACCAGAAACTTCAGGCCGGACAGTGTGCTTGGTGAGGGTGGGTTTGGGTCTGTCTTCAAGGGGTGGATCGATGAGAAGACGCTCGCGCCAACTAGACCAGGCACAGGGATGGTCATTGCTGTCAAGAAGCTCAACCAGGAAGGTTACCAGGGTCACAAGGAATGGCTGGTTAGTATCTATATCTACATTGAATTGTGAAAGCCTCATTGTTTCATGCCCTTTTTGCATCCTATCTGACATGCTGCTCCTTTTTATGTGCAGACTGAGGTGAATTACCTTGGAACGCTGTCACACCCATATCTTGTAAAGCTTGTTGGCTACTGTCTCGAAGATGAACAGCGGCTCCTTGTTTATGAGTTCATGCCCCGCGGGAGTTTGGAGAATCATCTGTTCAGAAGTAAGCATGTGGCCTTTTATTTCCTGGCTTCTAACTGCTAGATTCCAACTTGAAGGAATGATGCTATAATGCTTCAATATGCAGGGAGCTCCCATTTCCAGCCGTTGCCCTGGAACCTACGAATGAAAATTGCCCTTGGAGCAGCTAAAGGTCTTGCCTTTCTCCACAGCGATGATGCTAAAGTCATCTACCGTGATTTCAAGACCTCTAATATTCTTTTAGATGCGGTATGCAATACTATTCAATAGTCTTTACCCTTTTGGACCAAAAGAATAGCTTAGTTGGTTGAGCTCATAGCGATAAATTTTCTGCAGAACTTCACTGCAAAGCTCTCTGATTTCGGGTTGGCGAAGGATGGCCCAATTGGTGACAAGAGCCATGTCTCCACCCGAGTGATGGGGACTCATGGGTATGCCGCTCCAGAATACCTTGCAACAGGTACTGCAGTTTTTCCAGTTTCCAAATCATCATATGCAACTAGTGTCATGAGCTTGAATGGATCAAACTGTGTTGCTAAAATTTAACCAAGTCCATCCTAAACATAATTGAATTGTGAGGATTGTAGAAAGAATTTTACACTGTCGTGTCATGCTGTGTTTGGCATCATACTGCTGCCACTCTGCTAACCAATTTCATTTTATCTTGTGAAGGTCATCTGACGACCAAGAGCGATGTCTACAGCTTTGGAGTAGTACTCTTAGAAATGCTGTCAGGACGCCGCGCCCTGGACAAGAACCGCCCGAGTGGGGAGCACAACCTGGTGGAGTGGGCTAGGCCATACCTGAGAAGCAAGCGGCGCATATTCCGCATCCTGGACCCCCGGCTGGGCGGGCAGTACTCGCTCGCTAGGGCGCAGAAGGCTGCAGCACTGGCACTGCAATGCCTATCAGTGGAGTCCAGGCATAGGCCCAGCATGGACGAGGTGGTAACAGCGTTAGAACAGCTCCAGGACTCCAAGGAGGGAGGGCACCATCACCTACAGAAAAGGCCAAGTAGTCGGAGCTTGGACAACAATGGGGCGAAAGCATCAGCAAAGGGGAATCCTGGTCCTTCTCCAAAACCAGTTTGAGCGAGCGGATCAATCCTAGAGTTTTCTTCTCTTTTAGGTGTAGGTAATATAATAGGTTCATAGAGGGATTTGTAAAGAGGAAGAGTTCTGAATGTTTCGTGTTTATCATGTAGTTTTTACATCTTCAAGTCCTTGTAAAGTACAATATGTAAATACATAATTACATCCAGTTCGGAGTGTGATGAAATTTTGTTCAAGCCAACAGTTCACTGTTAAAACTTAAAAACTCTGCAAGCTTCTTTGGCTCATTTTATGGGTATCAAATTCAAGCGTACAATGGATGCTATTGATAAGTTAATTCGTACAAATCTTTGATCAAATGATTACACATATTTGGTGCAGAGTCTCAGCCTTTCAGTGACCCTCCTTCCTGATAGCAGGGACACCTTCGCAACCTCCTGAGCGATGCTTTATCATTATATATACATCTTGGGGGTTATCTAAAACAGACAATGCAACATAGGTTCATATGCGGCATTTGGAAACCTCTGGAAGGACTGTATCTGTTTTACAGTACTAGGCTTGATCAATCTTTCTACGGATCCGTACACAATAAGCCCTTCTGGTCAATAAAGAGTGACATCTGAAAAATGATTCAGTTAACTTTCTTCAGCAGTTGCCATTGGAATTTTAGTCTTTTATCCATTTCGGTTTCTTAGGATGTCCTTGCTTCACTAGATAAACTCGGCCGTAGACCCAGTTTCTTCTAGGCCCTGACAACGATTTCTGCATGCAACACCACAAGGAAAACATATACTTTACCGTGATGCCAAAAAAACATAGATCCACTAAATAGTTCCACTCCCAAACCCTATGCAAATCTGGAATCAAAGCTCCTACTTAAGTTAAAATTCTATTTATCTTCATAAGTGTACCCATTTCTGCATGTCAATTGTGATAGAGAATTAAGGGGCTGAAACCTTGGTACAGGAAGTATAAAAGGGACAACAAATTTTGTGATACTGCAAGATGTTGGTGCAGATTTCACAGTATTGTACCCTGACAAAGAAAATTGTCCTTTTTTGCATGCATTTCCACCCAAATAACATAAACTTGACTCCAAAATTTCAAAAGCACACAACTATAGATTTTGACAAAATGTACAGTTGATTTCGACACTGCAAAGTGGTATGAAAATGGCAGGTATTTCACATCACATACCTCGATTTTGGTGCGGTACTCCAATGGGCATTCACAGACATGACATTCTGCTCTATGAGGTGCTCGAATGGATTTATCTGTCTTAACAAATGCAAATACCTGACAGCAACATGTGTAAGCTTCTCAGATAGTCAGATTGCCAGATGATTATAGACAAATGATAAGCAGAATGATAATTAATAACTATCATGACTAGAACTAACGCTGACCTGCTCACCACAATTTGGGCAGGAGCCTTTCAGTGCAACCAAATTGTTTGATAACAAGCCTCGCAGTGCACCGACTGAAAAAAACCAATCAGATGGTTTACTGACATGTGGAAATTAAGATATCAGATACGAAACATATGACGACGGAAGAGAAAAATTCATATATATCAGCATTCTCACCGGAAGCAGATGCAATGGGATAACCAACCAGATAGCCCAATCCAACTAAAGTGAAGTCGTTAACTCTTGTTATCGCATCGAGGGAGTTTGCACCATACAAGAGGTACCTTGCCCCAAATGCATCTCCAAAAGCAAGGCTCAGGGTGTAGATACTGGGAACCAGGAATGCCGAGGTGCCAAACAGGAGAAGCAACATCCAGATGCTTGATAATGCCATAAACATTGATTGGTCCTCCTGCCCTATACACAAAGGCCGATCGAAACATCAAAGTGTAAGCCAGTAGCCTTAGCATTGACGGAATGACATCAACTCGGAGGTGAAAAAAAGAATGTGAAAGGTTACCTCAGCGTCGGCATAAGTTGATTGCCTTATGAGGCTGCAACGGGGGTATTTTACAACGGATTTGGAGCCATAAAGCCGGAGCTTCAACTGCGAGGGGTAGATGATTTGTGAGAAAACAAAGCTCAAGTCTAAATTTGTGGAGAAGTATGTCTCAGGTAATTTGGACAGCACATCAATTTAGTATACTTGGGAGACAACATTCAGAATATTATAGTATAGAGAACTGAATTCACCTCAACTTTGTCAAACATGTCATCGACGATCAATGGCTGACCGCTGTAGTAGGAATCCCTAGCCTGCACAGGGTTCACGATCTCCGCATGTTAGCTATAGCTAATCCAATTGCGCAAGAACAATTGACTCACTGACGTTTGGACGGGTAATAAAGAATGAAAAAAAAGAACCGTTTTTCCCCTTGAATCCGAAAGGGGAAATGACTAATCAAACAGAGCAAGAACAGAGTAGGGACGCACCTGGTGGTAGAGCGCCTCGAGCTTCTCCTGGCTGGCGGTCTCGATTGGCCCCACGAAGAGGCAGGACGGCCCCTCCTCCGCCGCCGCCGCCACCACCACCGCCCCCGCGCCGCCCAGCCCCACCCGGCGACACATACCGGCCGCGGGCCGCCGCGGAGGAGGAGAACGTGTGGCTCCGCTCACCGGGGCGACGGCATCACACGTGCCAGATCTTTTGTGCAGCGGCAGGTGGTGGATGGCTAACGCTAACACAAGCCCATCACCCTGATGATTGAGCCGGAGCCCGGCGAGAAGAGAGTCCGTTTCTACGTGATGTGGATGCATATACACCAGTGGTCATCAGTCAGTCATCACTAACTATGGCTTGGTGTTACTGCTCACGTTGTAAACAACTGCTGAAGTTGTCTTGCTGTGTTGGCCATTGTGGAAGATCGGTCGCTAGGTCGTGTCATCTTATCTTATCCAGTTTCCAATATTGCTCATCGTCGATAGATGAGGCCGAAACACACATGGCTTATTTTATTCAAAAAGATTAACGTAGACAAGAGAAACTGAGAGGGATTAACCTTATTTTTTTAACCTGGAAAAAATCTACTTCACCGCCAACCTATGATGGGTGGAACACATCACCCCTCCAACCTATGAAAATGATTTTTTTACCCCATAAACTTTCTAAAACCGGATAAATCACCCCCTAAAGCAGTTTTAAAAAATCATAATAAATCATAGAAAAACCATAAAATAGGAAATCAAATTGTGTTGTACTCCAAATAAATAGATCTACGTAGTGAACTATGCTTTAGTGTCCTTCAAGCTGACAAAACTAATGAGCGTTCGATGATAGCGACAAGGAAGACATTAATTTTAGGCCTCAACGATTGCTGTTGCTAGCTATTTTATCGTGAGTAAATATAATATGATATCAGGGGCGGATCTACGTTGGTTTATCGGGGTCAGCTGACCCCGATGACTTTGCGAGAACCTATTATACCTGTGTACTTTGACCAGCTATGACCCCGGTAAAAAATACCCCCGTGGCAGCATACCTTGACGATTTGTTGAGTGCTGACCCTGATGACAATTTATCCTAGATCCGCCCCTGTATGATATTGTCGATCTTGCACCTTCGCGATCCAATTGTAGCATCAATTCATACATAAGCAGCAGACGAGGTTTGGATGACAAATTTAGGCATCGATGACTCTACATGCATCGATGCCCAATGAAACAAATGAGCTTCTTGTTGATTCCCCTGGCTGCCAGCATGCCATGTGTGTCAAAGTGTGTCAACTACGATGTGATCGTGCTGTGTGGTATGTTTCTTTTTCTAGAAAAGTTACTCTTAACTAAATATCCGAATTATAAGAACTACAAATACCCTCGTGCAGAGCTAGCAGCCCCATCCACATCTGACATGGTTCGTCAATTAACATACAAATTGTGGTCATTTATCCAAAAAAAGAAAAGAAAACTGTGGACGTTAGCATTAGAACCAAAACTCGGCTGTTAATATCTTGCATTAGAACCAAAGCAAGCCAAAAAAGTGGCCGATTCCATTGCGAATAAATTGTTGGGCAAAGTTTAGGGCAGGTACATTGCTACACATCAGTGGTTCGATAAGTCGTCTCATGCAATGTCGCGTAGGATTTTTACTGATGTGGAGGAGAGAGAGAGCGAGGTGAGAGAATGGGGTCTCATGAGCTAAATTTTAGGACTGTGAGACAACTTTTCACCATTATATGAGTTTTGTTGCCATGCAATCAATAATATTTTCTTTATTTTTTCATAAGTTAAGGGATTTGTATTGCTACGAGACAACTAAAACAACAGTCTATTGTATAGATTGTCTGATAAGTCATCTTAAGATTACATATCGCTGCAAGAGACCGCCTATTAGATGACACCAATATACTTGCCCTTAACTTAACTGCAATACATGAAAAAGGAATGAGGTGACATAAGCTTAGAGGTTGCACAAACTACAGGAGTTCTTATTTAACTAACTTGAAACTACAATATCTCCTAAACTATACATATCTGATCTGCATACAGTTTGGACCACTTTATTCCTCATGATTTTTTCAATTAAACAAGATATATATTGGACATATTCCGGCAAAAAAGTTTCATAACATGTGGACGACCCTACATGTTATGCTCACAATTTTAGGTTTTGATATGGCTGCAATCTAAACATCACCATTATAGACAAATTGTATATATGCTCTGATTTGGCCATGGACAAATTTTGACTTGGCTTCAAATTTTAGCTCTGCTCTGATCTGCATACAGTTTGAACCACCCGCTTTATCTGTAGGTTATCATTGGGCCGAGAAACCATAAGGATAGGCCAACCATCCAGCCCAGCCCACCTGCAGATCTCCGTGTCACCCGAGGCCCCGACCCTGACGGCGGCCCGACCCGACTTGCCAACCCCAGATCAAAATGTTTCCGAATTCCCTCCTCCCTATCCAAAAAAGGCAAAAGGAGGGAAAAAAAAACACACCTCGCTCGCCGCAGCCAACCGGAGGCGCACCGGACGCCGGAGGAAGACGACGAGTGCCGGGCCCGCCTGAGTCGAGCAGCGGATGGCGTCGTTGGTGGAGCAGCAGCTGGCAGCCACCCGCGAGCGGGCGACCCCCACCGCCACAGCGCCCGCCGGCGGCAGGGGAGGGGCGCTGGATCCGCAGCGGAGGAAGGCGGCGGCGGCGGCGCTGCAGGGGCGGATTGCGGCGCACCGCCAGTGGGCGGCGTCGGGCTCCGACGCGGTTGCGTCCGCCCGCTCGCTCGCGCTCAAGGCCTTCTCGCCGCAAGGCACCCGAGGTAACGACCACATACATCATCGCCTATCCTTCCCCTCCCGGCTCCCCCGCCTCATCCCAGCTATAAGGCCCCGTGGCGATCCCATTTCGATTGATTCGTGTGGTTTGGAATTGGATGGTGCAGACCAAGTCGAGGGACTCAAGGATCAGTTGCGCGACCTCCAGTCTCAGCTCAACGAAGCTCTCTCCGGTACGTTTTGAACATATTTTGGTCCGGAATGTAATGCTGTGTACTCCAGGACTGTGCAGTTCAGTTCCTTCCCCTCCTTACCTATTTTTCCACCAAAGGTCACGCTTACTTAATTTACGATTCACGGGACCATTCTATTATGATGACTGAAATCTGGGGTGTGTAAACTCCATTCCATTTGCAGTTCAATCGCGCAAGGAATCAAAGCACAAAACTTTCTACGGAGTCGATCTCAGACACCACTGCTATAAACGAGCGGCTCAGAGATTCGGTTGCAGATATGAGAAACAGGAGGGACAAACATGCTGCAGTCATATCTGAGCAACTTCAAGGTACTGATGCTATTTTTGTTTTTTTGGGGTGGTTGTTGTCACTGATCCTTAGCACAAGTCATAACAAAAGCGGCAAGTGATGTACTTTATTTATTGCCTATCGCAGCTCTTGAACCACTTGAAGCAAAGTGTAACGAAGATACATCACTGCGGGAGAAGGTAGAAGAAGCTGTCTCATGGTTCGAGAAGTTTCTTGGCTTCCAGGTTGTTGGACAAGAAGGAGGTAAGAAATTGGCAAATTTCATGCTACGCTTAATTAAACGATGCTGATGCCATATTCCCTGATAAGCATCCTGTTTTCTTCAAGGTGTGAAGTTTGTTTTCAACAAGATTGACTCGCAAAGTCCAGAGAAAGAATGCTC
>OAMR01000002.1:5696918-5729959 GCA_900205405.1 Echinochloa crus-galli | reverse complement strand
GACTGATGGCGCGCCCGCCGGAGGCAGGGGAGGGGCGCTGGATCCGCAGCGGAGGAAGGCGGCGGCGGCGGCGCTGCAGCGGCGGGTGGCGGCGCACCGCGAGTGGGCGGCGGCGGGCTCCGACGCGGTTGCGTCCGCCCGCTCGCTCGCGCTCAAGGCCTTCTCGCCGCAAGGCACCCGAGGTAACGACCACGTCATCGCCCATCCTTCCCTCCCTCCCGGCTCCCCCGCCTCATTCCAGCTATAAGGCCCGCGGCGATCCCATTTCGATTGATTCGTGTGGTTTGGAATTGGATGGTGCAGACCAAGTCGAGGGACTCAAGGATCAGTTGCGCGACCTCCAGTCTCAGCTCAACGAAGCTCTCTCCGGTACGTTTTGAACACATTTTGGTCCGGAATGTAATGCTGTGTACTCCAGGACTGTGCAGTTCAGTTCCTTCCCCTCCCTTACTATTTTTCCACCAAAGGTCACGCTTACTTAATTTACGATTCACGGGACCATTCTATTATGATGACTGAAATCTGGGGTGTGTAAACTCCATTCCATTTGCAGTTCAATCGCGCAAGGAATCAAAGCACAAACTTTCTACGGAGTCGATCTCAGACACCACTGCTATAAACGAGCGGCTCAGAGATTCGGTTGCAGATATGAGAAACAGGAGGGACAAACATGCTGCAGTCATATCTGAGCAACTTCAAGGTACTGATGCTATTTTTGTTTTTTTGGGGTGGTTGTTGTCACTGATCCTTAGCACAAGTCATAACAAAAGCGGCAAGTGATGTACTTTATTTATTGCCTATCGCAGCTCTTGAACCACTTGAAGCAAAGTGTAACGAAGATACATCACTGCGGGAGAAGGTAGAAGAAGCTGTCTCATGGTTCGAGAAGTTTCTTGGCTTCCAGGTTCGTCATCGCCCATCCTTCCCTCCCTCCCGGCTCCCCCGCCTCATTCCAGCTATAAGGCCCGCGGCGATCCCATTTCGATTGATTCGTGTGGTTTGGAATTGGATGGTGCAGACCAAGTCGAGGGACTCAAGGATCAGTTGCGCGACCTCCAGTCTCAGCTCAACGAAGCTCTCTCCGGTACGTTTTGAACACATTTTGGTCCGGAATGTAATGCTGTGTACTCCAGGACTGTGCAGTTCAGTTCCTTCCCCTCCTTACCTATTTTTCCACCAAAGGTCACGCTTACTTAATTTACGATTCACGGGACCATTCTATTATGATGACTGAAATCTGGGGTGTGTAAACTCCATTCCATTTGCAGTTCAATCGCGCAAGGAATCAAAGCACAAACTTTCTACGGAGTCGATCTCAGACACCACTGCTATAAACGAGCGGCTCAGAGATTCGGTTGCAGATATGAGAAACAGGAGGGACAAACATGCTGCAGTCATATCTGAGCAACTTCAAGGTACTGATGCTATTTTTGTTTTTTTGGGGTGGTTGTTGTCACTGATCCTTAGCACAAGTCATAACAAAAGCGGCAAGTGATGTACTTTATTTATTGCCTATCGCAGCTCTTGAACCACTTGAAGCAAAGTGTAACGAAGATACATCACTGCGGGAGAAGGTAGAAGAAGCTGTCTCATGGTTCGAGAAGTTTCTTGGCTTCCAGGTTGTTGGACAAGAAGAAGGTAAGAAATTGGCAAATTTCATGCTAGGCTTAATTAAACGATGCTGATGCCATATTCCCTGATAAGCATCCTGTTTTCTTCAAGGTGTGAAGTTTGTTTTCAACAAGATTGACTCGCAAAGTCCAGAGAAAGAATGCTCATTCTGCATAACTTTTGACCAAGATAGATATAACTGTGAGTTGAAGCTCCTTACGAGATTTGGCGAAGTGCCTTTGTTGATACCCCATTCTCAATTCTTCACATGTATGTTTTCTTAAAACTATTTTTCTGTGACAGCAGTGCTTGAATATGATCCGCCCATCAAAGATGTTGAGGAACTTGTGAAGGATTTGAATTTGAGTAATAATCTATCCAAGTTTGTAAGAGTTGCCAGAGAGAAATTCCAGTCTTCTTCCATGAATGGTAATCAATAATTTATACCCTTGCTACCATAATTCGAACAAGTATCAGATTCATAAATATCTTCTACTACAAGTATAATAATTGGCATGAACTTGTGCCTTTTTCACCAAATGCTAGGAAGGTGCCATGAGGTTAAGTAGAGCAGATCTGTTCTCTTCCTAAGTAAACATGTGACTTGCCTCAAATACATCCTATATATGTATGTGCAAGAAATGCACTGTACAGTGTCAATTCAAGAGGTTCTATGGGTTGGTTCTTATGTAAGTTTGGTATGGTCGAATTTTCAAGCATATTTTCAATGTTACAAATAATACAGTGCTAATTTAAAAACCAGGTCTTCCTTTTTCTTTCCCTTTATGGAATGGACCTTTGTACGTCTCAGATTGAAGTGCATGATTCTGTACTTTTTTTTATGTTATCTGTTAATTCTTGCCACTGTCTTCCTCAGGGACCATATCAGGGACTCTTCCTGTGAGTCCAGTAGGTCCAGATGTCTCTATTGCACCATTGCCATCTCCCACGGTCACTTCAGTTGACAACAGAAATGAGGATGTTCCCGATCAAAGCCATCCCCGAAGCAAGAACAAGAGGCCGCCTCTTCCTTCTAAGAGAGGAGCCACAGATCTATCAGCAGCATCTCCTGGCAGTTTGCGTCGTTCCACACGTTCCAAGGCAAGTTGACTGTCATCTCTAGACCTGCTAGTTATTATCTAGAGGGAAGGCAAAGGAGCATTATGGCTTAGGCATTTGACACAATTTCCCCCAAAAGAGAGGTGTTTTTGGCATTCTATTCTTGATCATCGACACTAGAGGGGAAAGGAAATTCCTGCTGTATAGCCATGTCATAGTTTCCACATTGTTTGTGCAGGGAGTGAGGTGAGCAGGCAACCGAAGCAGATTCTGACCTGGAGAAGCTGATGAATCCTCCTCATCTACTGCCTGTGATTTGGTAGAAGCCTAGAAGGAACAAGTGATTAGCTGATATAATGTGTGATTACTGTTCTTATGGTGCCCTTACCGTTTGTGTGTATATGAGTTCATGAGTCCTGTGTTCTGGTTGATGGTGTGTGTGTGTGTATGATAACTGTCATTGAGATGTCCACAACCATGAGTAGAAAGTTACTCCTTGGTTTTCTGAAATTGCCATGAGGGCGTTTCTTGCATATTGGTTTAGACATTGAATGTATATGCAAAAGGTTTATTCATGCATGCCCTTTTTTATTCTTTGACATTGACAATGCCAATCATCACTTCATCACCCAGAAAAGTAAACCCACTCCTCGCAAAGGGATGAATGAATGAATGAATGAATCCACCATAATAATGCTCCTCCAGGGGCATAAATGCGAATACAAAAGTCGCAGGGGCCGCGACCGTAAGCGCCGCCTCCCACCTCGAGCTAACTGCCCGCTGCGCTTGCGGCTCGCCTCGATTTGGACCTGCCCCCCTGCACGTGCGCCCGGCGCCGCGATCCCATCTCCCCGGCCTCGCCTCGGGGATCCCGCCGCCGCTCCACCCGCTTCTGCTCCCAGCGACTCCCAGCGAAGTCATGAGAGAGAGAGAGAGAGACTTCTGCTCCCAGCGAGAGAGAGAGAGAGAGCCATGGCCAAGGCCAGGTCGTCGGCGAAGCAGGCGCAGCGCGCGCAGGCGCAGGCGCTGCAGCAGAACGGCGGCGGCCACGCGCTCTCCTCCAAGCTCGCCAAGTACCTCGACCCGGAGGCCACCCTGGATAAGGTACGCCCGCCGCCTACTCCGCTCCTGATCCTGGCTCCTGCGAAGCTGCCGCTGATGCTTTCCGGTTCGGCTTTGGCAGGACCAGCTGCTGGACGCCGTGCACTGGATCCGCCAGGTGGTGGGGCTCATCTGCGGCCTGCTCTGGGGAGCCGTCCCCCTCGTCGGCGCCGTCTGGATCGCGCTGTGAGTACCCCCACCTTTCTCCCTGATCCTCTCAAGCTCCAGAATTGCCCTGTAGATCTGTTTGCTTTACCTCGGTAACTTTAGATGAAATTGATGTGCAATGGGGGGTGAAAACGCGTGGATAAGCGAAATTAAGCTCTTTGCGCTGTGTGATCAGATGTCATAGCATGCCTTCAGTTTCTGGGGGTGTTGAAAACAAACATTCAGATCGGTTTATGTCTCAAGGACATTGCAACCGGGCACAATCAATGTCAATTTGACCGTGTCAGGGTATTGGAATTTAGGAGATTAATCCTCCTGTTACTACTTCGGGAAGGGATGATTTCACTACTGTTAACAGTCACATGTGTGGTCAGATCTTTGTTTCCAGTTACCACTTGCATTTACTTGCCATTTGGGATCTGATTAACTGGACACTAGCTGAGTCTGTCAGACTGACACTCTGTCAGTTACCTTCTGTAGAATGCTGGGTTTTGGCATTTTTTTTGCTCCTAATTCCTAAACGGTATACTAAACAACTTCGGCCGTATCCCGTTTATAGCTTTGTGTTCAAACATCTCAGATTGCCTTTTTCCAGTACTTGGATACGTATTCTTCTCTTGGATATGCATTCTTCTTCTCTTGACTACTTTTGGGTTGTAAATGCATGGGTTTCCATGAGTCTTGGTAAAGAGTTACTATGATATTTGTATTTTTAATGTGTCTTTAGCAAGAGGAAAAGACACAGAACATAGCAATGGTCGATTACCTGTTTTTAGTGAAGATGCATGCTAAGCAAAAGCAATCGACTTACTGATTGCCGCAGGAAATGACTTTATTATCATGGAATAAATGCAGTTATCTGCTACTACTGTTTTTTGCACTTGTGCGAAAGTATGATGAATTTAGGGCTAAACTTTATTTGACATCAGTATGTGAGCTTTTTACTATGGTTGTCTTATAACATATTGTGTCCTTCTACAGATTTATGGCTATTTCAACTGGCATTGTTTATTGGTACTACGCATACCTGTTGAAGATGGACGAGGAGGAATATGGAGGCCATGGGGCACTACTTCAGGAGGGACTTTTCGCTTCTTTCACTCTTTTCCTGGTAACTACTCTACTTCAAAAGGAAAGAACTAATATTGATTTAGTCAATGGCACCTCATTTTTCCTTTTGTTCCCTGCAGCTTTCATGGACTCTAGTATACAGTTTGGTTCACTTTTGAGAAGCTCCTTTGCTGCACATACCAGACCTTTGCTCACCGTGTCAGCCAGAAGAGACTCACCATGACAGTGTAGATTAAGGAGCATTCTAGAACAAGCATTGTATCAAAACGGTTCAGAGTTGTAATATTATTTCCCAAACCCAGTGTAATTTTGGTACTATGGGTTTAGCTCAGTGTGAGGTAGAACACTGCCTATGAAATCTTCAATCAGCGGTTGTTGATCACTGAGTTTGCAGTCAAACAATATATTCAATTGCTCAAGCCATGACTTTGATGTCCAACTTTTAACACCAGTTTCCTGAGTTTTGTTATATGTGATGTTCAGCGAACTTTCAGGCAGCTTATCTTGTCAGAGAATCCGTATTGCATAAATCTAAAGACACTAGTACCTATTGGTGATATGCAGAATGTGTACTTGACGTATGATTGAACCAATTGTGGGGGAAGCTTGAAATCATCAACTGCACGTTTTGACATTACTTCAATGTGTTTTTCCGTTGCAGTTGCTGATAAGACGACATTTTGCCTTTGCATTGCTTCCAATCTGTTTGGTCAGAAGCATCAGTCCTTAAACCCAGTGCAAGAGCTTCTTTCGGAAACAATGTTGAATACTGCTGCATGATTACTGCTACCCATACGGCATGATCTGTTAAAGGAAAAATCTTATGTGGAAAAAATTGCACCGTATAAGATGGAGGAAATGCTTTTTAAAAGCCTGCCAGAATAGAGCACCAGGTTTCAACAACCCTGCAATAACATGAAGAACTATTGAGAAGTGAATTTACTTGGACAATTATTTCTAGCATCGATTGATTCTTCTTTCTTTTTTGAAGAAAATGATGGCATAATGTTTTTTTGTTGGTTCAACCGTAGCTGTACTATTTAGCTTTAGTAAAATCGATTGATTTATTTGTTTCTACCCTTCTTTTGACGCCATTAGCTGTACTTGCATCTTGTACCTAATGTCGGACAGTCGCTGCCAGTCCAGTTCCCTAGTTTTCATCATCATGTGAAGGAGAAGTCCATTTCTTCATGGTTTATGGACGTGGTTACGTACTATGGTGCGACTTCGTCTACTTTATCAAATATATATATTTGTCTTGATGCTGAGTGCCTTGTAGTTTGCTACAGATGGGTTGAAACCTGGAGACCGCATAAAAAGTATATGCATCTGCTGTTCATGAAATACAACCAACAGTATAAAACAATCTACACTGCATATGGGAAGTAGGATGGTATCATTATGAAATCCTGGGCCATTATCTGATATTTCCTATATCTCACACTCCACTTTATGACTTAATTTTGTCATATGGGTGAACAAAAACTTTATGTGCATGCTATGGCATTCTCTGCCAAATTCTTCACATTTCTAAGTGCGTTTTGCATCAAGTTAGGAGTTATTTGTCATTATTTAGCTGAACAATGCATGAGTTGACCTATAGGGCTAACAAGTTCTATAAGAACTGGTAGGCCTAATGTTAGGATCTAAATCCACCATATTTATTCACATTAAACTTCATCCTAGTTCGCTGGGCAGGTGATCTTGTCCAAACTCCTGCAAGAGCACTGAATACTAACCACTTGGTCAAACGCTCTCGCTCTTTCCTCCCAACCTTTGTCCCTTATCGATCATCCAAACTGCAGCGGCCGAATTACAAAGAAGATGGTAAGACGATTTCTGCCTAATTGTTTACGCAAAGGGGTGATAACAATCTGGAGCATTCTGTGTCTCCATCCTGAATGTCCCCATCACAAACCGTGGATTCGATTGAGAACTAATTAAAACTACAACAAGGAAACGTCAGAGAGGAGAGGACAACAATTAATTTAGTTCACATCCACACCACGGACTCTGTTCAGTGTGGCAATACCATGGGACATCTCAACGATCATGATCTCTATATAAGCTTAAGCCTGACTGCTTACATAGAAAAACATATGCCCCCTCTGCCACCTTCTACCCAAGGACTTGGACATTGGTGCTGTTGCAGATTCATGAAGGTATGTGCTTGACGTACTGTAGTGTGATTTCAATGCTTATTGATGTCCAAAAGTTGGCAATAATGGCAATATGCAGTTAATAAAATTTTAAACTCCAGGATCATCCTTTTGCTGCAAGTGCTATAATTTGAGTCTTTTACATGCGCAATTCAATAACTGATGCTTACAGCAAGATCTTTAACAGGTAAAGTTACATATGTTGCCAACCATGGCATACTAAACCAATTATCTATACAAATATGAAAAGCACCAGTTGCTTTCCTTTCCATATTAGCCAATCATAGTGTACAAGGGTTGACTACTTCCATTCGTTCAACAGCATCTAATGGCTCCTATTCATTTTGAGTAATTTTTTTTCCTCCAACATATACGAATATCATGCTACTGATGTGGCCCATCATTACCAACACTTCTTAACTAATAACATCAGTAAAACTAACTGACCTCTGAGCACTATCACCTCAATTAACTAGAAGAGTATATTACAGACATTGGATCTAAATTACCTTTCTTGTAAAACCTTCTCTTCCCAGCCATTTAAACTATTCTTGCTAAAAAAACCATTTAAACTATACTGAGTTCCATAAATTAGAAATGTGAATCTAATTGTCCTTATCATTGCAGAAAATTCAAGTCTCATACAAACTAGTTTTTTGTCTTCCCTGTTGCAGAGAAGCTGAACATTAGGTGTGGAGTTCAGAACAATCATCTTTGTCTAAAGGTTTGAAGGGAAAATCCTCCCCGTGAGGTGAATAAATTCTATGGTGATTGGACCTCTCTTTGATGACCTTCACACCATTACAACAACCGAACAACCATATGATGGCTCTTCCTCTTCTTCCCAGCAGCAACTCACACCGTATAACTATAGGCTATCTAATTCCCAGTTCTTCCCACAACCAACCAATAATGAATCAAATGCACAACTCTCTGACCTGGTCACCATCCCTGGAATGTATAATGTCAGTAGCAACCTCGGTCAAAACCAGCTTCAGATTTCTGCAGGGGTTAGCCCAGACTACCAAAGGATCAGATCAAACAATGCTCTTCACCACATAAGCCAGATGCTGATGGAGGATGTCGATGAGAGGGTTGGCTTGCATGAAGGGGAGGCCGCCCTTCATGCTGCTGAGAAGGCCTTCTATGATATTCTAGGGCAGGTATACCCACCTTCATGGCCACCAATCTGTAACAACAATGAAGAAGATGGCCCAGATGACAGTAGGAACAATTATCACAAACGGCATCGCAGAACTAGCTTCACTAGCGACATTTCCGGTCACAGCATGCTACATCCCTTGCCAGCCCCTTTGAGTCCATATAACTATGGTAGGAGTCTTTTTCTGCCATATCAGCCTTTGACAAACATTGGGAGGGCTGCTAGATTTGGTTTCCCTTCCATGCAAATTAGAAGAGGTGCCGAAGATGCAAAGGGATATGATAAGTTGGTCATCTATTTGGACGGCAACAACCTTTCCATTTGCAGACTGACTACAAAGGCAAAGGCGAAAGTAATCGAGAATAGCAAATATGCAGTCTTTGCAATCACGGACCACAGGAACAATCCATATATCCAAGACTTGGATACCAGGGAAGGGAGAAGCAGTAAGCAACATACGGTTACTTGCGAAATAAGCCGAAACAGAAAGTTTGACAGAATTCTGCTTTGCTATAAAATTGATGGCAAATTTGATTGTTTTAACGAAACAGCAGGCCTGCAAGAATTGATGGCCAAGCAAGCAAGTATGACTTCACCGAAAGGTCAGAGCAAAGGACCTGCTGCTCAACAGAAATTGCGGGGTAAGAGGCAGATTAACAAAGAAGTGGTCGATCTCAGAACTCTCCTCATCCACTGTGCCCAAGCTGTAGCAGCTGACGACCGTCTGTTGGCCACTGAGCTCATCAAGAAGATAAGACAACACTCCTCGCAAGATGGAGATAGTACTCAGAGGCTGGCATTTTACTTAGCAGATGGCCTTGAGGCACGCCTGGCTGGGATCGGGAGCCAGGTGTACCACAAGCTCATAGCAAGGCGAGTATGTGATGAAGACATGCTTAAGATCTACAATCTTTGTCTCGCAGCTTTCCCTTTGCTCAGGGCATCACAAGCCTTCGCCAACCGAACAATTATTGAAGCCTCCAAGGGGAAATCGAAGGTGCACATCGTCCAATTTGGCATATGCTATGGGTTTCAATGGCCTTCACTGATCCAGAAGTTTGCCGAGCAAGGAGTGCCTCCAAAGCTTCGGATTACAGGTATAGATGTGCCTCGGCCAGGTTTCGGCCCCTTGGAGATCACTGAGCAGGCAGGGAAGCGGTTGGCTGATTATGCAGACATGTTTAAGGTGCCTTTTCAATATCAGGGCATTTCCTCACGATTTGAAAACGTTCAGATTGAAGATCTCAACATAGAGGACGATGAAGTGCTCATAGTCATCTGTATGTACCGGATGAGATATCTCGGTGATGAGACAGTAGCCATGAATAGTGCAAGGGATAGGGCGCTGAAAATCGTGAGAAGGATGAACCCAAAGGTCTTTATTCTCGGCGTTGTGAACGGATCATACAGTTCTCCCTTCTTTATAACACGTTTCAAAGAACTCCTGTTCCATTACTCCTCACTTTTTGACATGTTTGATGCAAATATTCCACGGGATAATGAAGCAAGAAGGTTGTTAGAAGGGAAACTGTTTGGAAGGGAGGCACTAAACATCCTAGCATGTGAGGGCGCAGAAAGGACTGACAGGCCAGAAACTTACAAGCAGTGGCAAGTAAGGTGCCTCAAGGCTGGGCTCGAGCAGCTTCCTGTCGATCCAGTTGTCTTGAATTCAATACTAGATATGAAGAAAGGGATTTATCATGAGGACTTTGTTGCTGATGAGGACAATGGCTGGCTGCTACATGGATGGAAAGGGAGAGTGACTCATGCAATGTCCAAATGGAAGCGCGATGAATCATGTGCTGATAAATAAGAGATTTTTTCTCAAAAAAAAAGAGAGAGATTCAAACAGTTCTTTGTATGCACCATCTGTATCTTGTTACGTAATCCTGAATATAATGTGTCCAGAGATGCAATTCTGGTTTTGATACTCCACATCTTGTTTCATTTGGTTTAATTGGCCTATCATGAAAGAAATCTTGAAAAAGTAAACGAAAGAAGGTGGCTGTAGTGCTTTGTTTTTGTCATTCTTTATATGTTTTAAGCAGATTGGCCTATTTTTCTTTTGTTTGAATGCATACTTCAGATCCACAGATAAATAAGTCCGGAAGCCACAGCAAAGAACCAATGAAATCCTCTTAATACTCGCATATCATAAATTACATTTACTTATGCATTAGTTTTAGCTGCTAAACCTCGGGGCTCAACATATTCTTCATTTCTTGAGGGGAAAACTCTAGTGGAGGCCCTGACTGTGAGATGTAATTCTGCATTGTTTATGCAGCCGAACTTCTCACAGTAAAAGCAAACAAGTTATTAAAAACCCAATGAGATAGCTGCCCTGCAAAGATAAATAATGTGTAGAAAGAGCAGCCAAATGTTATTAGAAAAAAAATTATCTAAATACCAGGGAAGAAAGCACATGCAATCAATCAATAGCTGGAGTATATAGTTCCCATGACGCCCTTCAACAACTGCTCCACCTCCACCTGTCTACTAATCCCTCCATTTCAGTAGGGATGTTAGGACTTTAAAAAGGCTTTGGTGGTATATTCTGACAATAAAATTAGTCAAGTCATATGCATATTTAGTGCATAAACGCTAGATGAATAAGATAAGATTTGTATTTCAAAGATCTTTCCATATAACATTGATTTTGTTTAAAATCCTAGTAAGCATACTGATCTCAAACGGAGGAGTAGAAAAATATTTTTCTTTACGGTAATTTCTGTATTATCGATCACTTCATCTGCACTCCCATAAGCACTTGGCTTTAAAAAGCCAGGAAGAGCATCGAACAAGAAAGGTTAAACATTCCAGCCTTCATGTCACAATCATGCCTTCCATAACTCAGAAATAAGCCACGAAGAAGGTATAAAAGAAATAAAACCCTTCCATAAAACAGAAAGATGTTGAGAAAAAGGGCAACAAGGAGCGAAGTCCAAGAGCAGCAGCAGTGTAGCATGCAGTTTTCAAAATGCATCAACAAGAAAAGCTCACCCTATGCACAATGCACAATGAGAATTGAGAAACCCATGCGCCTTTCTTAAGGACCGGAAGACATCCAATACTCTTCATGCCTGCACAACGTGTTTGTAGCTTTTGTCCTTCCTCCACTATCTCATCGGGGACATTGAAGAAAGCTACAATCAGGTGCTTGCTCGTGTAATTTTGCTTGCTAATCACAGCAACTGACTAAGCAGCAGTGTTTACTGTAGATGCAGCCTTTTCTGGTTATACTTTCTTTCAACTTTATATTTCTATGCAGCTTAAACATTTCAGCTCCTAAACTGTTGATACGTCTAACTTTTCTTTAACTAAGGTGCCCTTGCCCTTGCTGAGTTCCATGTATTTTAGCCAAAGGTATGACTTTACATGGCATAGAAGCAGCACAGATTATACCATATACTATGACGATCAAGATAGCTACAATTCCAGAAGTATTATTTCACACTTCATGCAAAAATTGTGAATACCTAGCTGCCTCTGAACTTTGGGATTACTTCTCGGATTGTCGCTCAAGAGGAATTCATGTTAAAATATTTATCCCTTTTGAGAAATTCATAAGGAGCACAAATTATTTTGGACCTGGCTAATGAGTGAGCATATTAGGTAACCGGCTCACCGCCTAGGGTAAGGATCCAAAGACTAGGATAAGGGCGAGATCATCAACACTAGTAGACTGATCAGCGTAGTTCTAAACTTCGTTTATTTCATTGCTTGACCATAACAGAACAAAGCTTTATTTTCTGTTCTTTTGACAGAAAAACTAACAGCATGGTTACACATTTGTCCATTCTCCATTGCAGATTCTATACTGGACAGGTTGCTTGTTAAACTGTTGCAAAGTTAGATTCGGTAAAGAACTAACCCCAATGGACAGCCCAGATTATTGTGAGATCAGCTCAAATACTACTCTAGAATATATATAAACCGAATATTAATGGAGGAGGATATTGATGAGAAGGCCAGCATATACCAAGAATGTGATGCACTTGAGGCCACGGAGAAGCCCTTCTACAATATTATTGGACAGGAATATCCATCTTCAGCAAAGGAGATTGTGTTGAATAGTGATTGTACAGTAAATTGTCCCGAGAATAGTTGCAACAATTATCGTGAAGGGGCATGTAGCAGCTTTGTCAATGATTTTCTTGGGCCACAGGGTATGCACCTGACAGCTAGTGATTGTTCTTCTCAAGCTGACCTGTCTTTGCAATTTAGAAAAGGTGCTGATGAAGCAAATAAGTTTGTCCCCATTATTGAGAAGTTGGCGGTTGATCTGGATAGCAGTGAGCTCCCTGTCTCCAAACAAACGACAGAGCCAATAGTCGGACAAAAGGGCAAGCATATAAACAAAATAAGGAGTCATCCACATGTGAACTTGGAGTTGTTGGACACAAGGAACAGTAAGCATTTGGCAATTTCAGGTAGTGAAACAGTCCGGGATGAAACTTTTGACAGTGTTCTGCTCTGCACTGAGCAACTCTATCGTGATGCTGTCTTACTTAGAGAAATGAAGGCAAAAGAAGCACATGATAGTTCACAGAATGCTGACAGCAAAGGATATGGACAAGGGCAAGCGAAGTCACGACATTAACAAAGATAGTGGCTGGTTGCTGCAGGGATGGAAAGGAAGGATAATGCACGCACGGTCTTCGTGGAAACCTAGAGAATCATACAATAAACAGTAGCATTGAAGTTGATCTTTGTTTGGATATCAATTACACTTGTAATAATGCTGTGAAGAACTTCAGATAATTTCAAACCTCCAAGCTGTTATGCAGTCTTCAGCAGAAATGCTCAAAGTAGCTCAAATTACTTCTTCTGTTGCCGAATTAATATTGAAAATATAAGACGCTGGCTTTTGCTTAAGTAGTGGCAGGTAAAATGCCTCAAGGCTTTGAGCAGCTTGCTGTCAATCCAGTGATCTTGATTTTAGTACTAGATATGAAGAAAGGGGTTTCTCATGAAGATTTTATTGCTGATGAAGACAGCAGTTAACTGCTACGAGGATGGAAAGGGAGCATAACTTGTGGAGTTCCAAATGGAATCCTAATGAATCATATTCTGATCAGTATTCAGTAGGATCCAGACAGTTCTTCGTATGTATGCCTGAAGGTACTTAAGGCAACTTCAGGCTTCTGTGTCTAGTTATGCAATCTTGCACATGATAAATCTGGATTTCTGAAGACTCCAAGTTGCTTCTTTTGTCAGGTGAACACAGGAGGTCGTTATCTCAAAAAGGGAGGGCATGGAGATTCTACTGTTGACACTCCATCTTCCTTTTAAACTTGATTTCTTTTTTTTTTGCATTTTTATGCTCTTAACAAACTGTTCCAGAAAAGTGGTCTGAGTTAATCTGCTATTTTTTAGTGAGTGGGCTCTCAGTTACTGTTAGTCTTACCGAATATGAAATTCGCAGAAATGACATTTCCGAAAGCAGAACTTTCTGAAAAAATAATTATTGCATTGCCTACCTCTCAAAATTGATGGCGTGAAAGTCCAGAGCAAATGCCACCTTTGGTTAGAAGATGGAGTTGGTATTAACCAAAAACAACGTTCCTATGCACATAAAGTGTTAGAAATCCAGTAATTTTCATCATATTCCTTTTTAAAGAACAATGGCAGAAGCTATTTTTCTTCAATTAAAAATGACAAAAAGGCAGCATTGCACTGCAGTTGGGAACTACCAGGCTAGGTGATTCTATGCGAAACCCTAGTAGTTGCCTTTAGTTGTAATGACTCCAGTCACTGCTTGATGTCTTCTTAGATTTGGAATGCCACAAATGAATACCCCGTCTAGATTCAAATGGACATGCCAAGGGGCTATTTTTCTTTTGTTCCTTTTTCTAATTTATACTCCAGCCTCCAGCTTCAAGGATAAAAATAAGTACTGAAACCATACAAAGAATAGCTAAATCCTCTTAGAATCTTTATAACCCATAACTGATGTTACTTGTGCAGCTCTAGCTGCTAAACTTCATTACTTGGCATACTCAGAAAAAATAAAACTTTGCAACTTGGCCTTTTCACACAGCTGAAAAGCAGAAGGAAAATAGATCATGGAACACTAGATTTGATTCTTCATGATTTATACAGGAGAGTTTCTCGCATTACAAGCCAACAAAGTCCAACTCAATGCCATAGCAGAATTGCATAGATATATAATGTGTAAAAGTGAAGAAGTTTATATATAAGTAAAAGAAAAAAATGTAAATACCAGGGAAGGACTCAAGAGACAAGATGCAAGCAATCAATAGCTGAAATTTCATGTCAAAAAAGAATCAATAGCTGGAATCGTATAGTTCAATTTGATCACACAAATCTGATACACACTAATACGATGTTTATCTCAATTTAATTTCTAATTATCATTTTCCAAGCTATAAAGAAAATATCTCTGCGGCATATTTCTATATTGTCACATTCTGAATTTCTGAGGCATCCGCCCAAGATCTTAAAAAATAAATAGCACAATCTGGCTCAATAACAATGTTGCCTAGTTTGTGACAGAGAAGATGTACCCACAAGACATTTGGAAAACTGTCTGTTAGCTCCATGTCACAATCATATTTTTAATATATCAGAAAGCCAAGAAGATGCTTACAAGAAATGAAATCCTTCCATCAGAAACATGTTGAGAAAAAGACGACAAGAAGCAAAGTCCAAGAGCAGCGACGCTAAACAATTCACTCAATTGCATCAACAATAAAAGCTTATCCTCAGCACAAGACGAAACCACATCCCCTTCCATATGGACCAGATGACAACCAATACTCTATGCCTGTATAAAGCATTCAAGGGTTTTGACCTTCCTCCACCATCTCCTAGGGCTAAGAGACATTGAAGAAAGCTTATCAGGTGGTTCCTCAGGTAATTTTGTGCTATTCACAGCAATCGGCTAAGCAGAAGTGTTCGTTATAGTTGCATCTTTTTCGGTTATAGTCTGTTTGAACTATACATTCCTATGCAGCCTAAAATTTCCCCCTAATTGTTGATACACCAACATTTTTCTCAACAGAAGGGGCTCTTCCAGAGTTCCCAACTTTGCCAAAGCTATGACTTTACAAGATAAGTAAGCAGTGCAAATTATCCTCAACACTATGCGGATCCAGATCTCTACAGTTTTTAGAAGAACTATTCTACATTTCATGAAATAGATAAAGTTTTTCTTTTTTTGCTGGTTAGTTGGTCTGCCTGTTAGCTTTGGTATTACTTCTGGGATTGTTACTCAAAAGGAATTTCATGATAGCCAGATTTATTTATTTATTTATCAAATTTCTATGGGGCGCCTAATTTTTTTAAAAAATAAAAGCTCAACCAACTTAAGAGGAATTAGGTGGCCTTGGAAATAAGGAGTAGGGACCTAAATTTGGGTCAAAGAGTTCCCAAACTATTGGGCACAAAGTTTCAAGCTAGCAATCAGTGAGCAGGACTTTCACTGTTCTGTAAACAGAAGAACTAGCAGCACGCTGACCACTTTTTATACTTTTTCGACTGCAGCTACCACACAGAACAACTTAATTGTGAACTTCAGAAGATACATTCTTGGCAACTAGGTTTTGTAAGGCTAATCCCTCTTCGTATGGCCAAGAAACACTTGTGAAAGACAGGGCTTATCTTTTGTAAATCATAAAGTTTAAAGAATGGAATGTCCTGAGTATTGCGAGATAAACTCAAATATGACTCTGGACTACATAAACCGACTATTAATGGAGGAGGACACTGATGAGAAGGCCAACATATATCAAGGACATGATGCCCTTCAGGCCATGGAGAAGCCCTTTTATGACATCCTTGGACATACATATCCATCTTCACCTAAGGAGACAATGATAAGTACAGATAGCCAAGTAGATTGTCCCCAAGATAGTAGCAACAATTATAATGAATTGGCATGCAGTTGTAGCTTTGTAAGTGATATTCTTGGGCCACAGGGTATGCACCTGGTAGCCAATGATTGGGCTTCTGAACGTGATCATTTGTCTTCACAATTTCAGAGAGGTGCTGAGGAGGCAAATAAGTTTGTTCCCAGTATTGAGAAGTTGGCGGTTGATTCTAATAAAATGATCGGGGAAGCAATTGGACAAAAGAGCAAGCACTTAAGCAAAACACAGAGTCATCCTCATATGGACTTGGAGTTGTTAGAGGAAAGGAACAGTAAGCATTTGGCCATCTCGGTTAGTGAAACAATCCGGGATGAAATGTTTGACAGTGTTCTGCTCTGCGATTGGCAGTTTCATTATGATGCTGCTCACCTAAGAGAAATGAAGGCAAAAAAAGCAACCAACAGTTCACAGAATGTTCAAAGAAAAGGAGGTCAAGGGCAAGTGAAGTCACGAGGTAAGAGGAAAGAGGAGATTGACCTCAGGTCTCTTCTCATCCAGTGTGCACAAGCAATAGCAGTTAACAATCTTCCATTTGCCAGTGAGATACTGAAGAAGATAAGGCATCACGCTTCACCGTATGGAGATGGTTCTCAGAGGCTGGCGCTTTACTTTGCAAATGGTCTTGAAGCACGCTTGGTTGGGACAGGGAGTAAAATGTATCAGAAACTGATGGAGAAACGAACAAGGGCCACAGAAATGTTAAAGGCCTACAGACTTTTCTCTGCAATATGCCCTTTCACCAGCGTAGCATACTACTTCTCCAACCAAACAATTGTTGATGTATCGAATGGACAACCAAAGGTGCATATCATCGATTTTGGCATCACACTTGGCTTTCAGTGGCCATCACTAATCCAGCGCTTTGCAAAGCGAGAAGGTGGCCCCCCTAAGCTTCGAATCACAGGTATAGATGTACCCCAGCAAGGCTTTCGTCCCAGTGCAATGGTTGAGTTGACAGGAAAACGGTTGGCCGAGTATGCAGAAATGTTCAATGTACCTTTTCAATATCAAGGTATCGCCTCACAATGGGAAAATATTTGCATCGAGAATCTCAAAATTGAGAATGATGAGGTGCTTATAATCAACTGCATGTACAGAACGAAATATCTTGGCGATGAGACAGAAGACATAGATAGCCCAAGGGATAGGGTATTGCGTATCATGAAGAGGATCAACCCAGATGTTCTCATTCTTGGCATTGTGAATGGGTTTTACAGCTCCCCCTTCTTCCTGCCACGATTCAGAGAGGTTTTGTTCCATTACTCTTCACTGTTTGACATGCTTAATGCAACTGTTCTCCAGAGTCACGAAGAAAGGATACAGATAGAGAGGATCAACCCAGATGTTCTCATTCTTGGCATTGTGAATGGGTTTTACAGCTCCCCCTTCTTCCTGCCACGATTCAGAGAGGTTTTGTTCCATTACTCTTCACTGTTTGACATGCTTAATGCAACTGTTCTCCAGAGTCACGAAGAAAGGATACAGATAGAGAGGGATCTGCTTGGGGCAGGCACACTTAATGTTGTAGCATGTGAGGGTGCAGAAAGGGTTGAGAGGCCAGAGACTTACAAACAGTGGCAGGTGAGAAGTCTCAAGGCTGGGTTCAAGCAACTTCCTGTTAATCAGGCAATCCTGAAGAGATCAGTAGATGAAAAAAACAAGCATTATCATGATGACTTTGTCATCGATGAAGATAGTGGCTGGCTGCTACAGGGATGGAAGGGGAGGATAATGCATGCAGTGTCCTCATGGAAACCGAAAGAATCGTATACTAATCAGTAAGATCCAAGCAGATCTTTGTGTACAAGCCTACAAGTCAGCTACACTTGCAATGATGTTGTGGGGGACTTTAGACGATCTTCCGCAGAATACTTTTAAGTACCACTAATCACTTATGTTGGTGGATATTATAGACAATCCAGGATGAAGAAAGTTTACAAACATATAACCATCGATCAACTAGGGATCAGATTAGTTCATTACCATTAAGAAGCCAAAAATAGGCTAAAGAAAAAAAAAGGGAGACGCTGGCTTTTGCTTTATAAAAAGATGCCAATGTTTCTTGGCTAGAACAATCTTATCTTCTTAGAAGCGACTATTAATTTGTGCAAAAAGTGCCCTAAAATCTGTAGTTGGTGTCCCTTCACCTTCTGGTTTCGATGCCAGATCAAATGCCTTAAACTTAGCCTCTTCGAATAGCAAGGCCTGCACAGAAAAGCCAGAGATTGATCAGAAATAGAGTTAGCACTTCCACAAGAGCTTGTCTATGGATTGATATCACCGCATGTAATGCATCATATAGGCAGTTAGATTGAGATTTGTTTTTTGAGAAATGCATCCATCTATAATTATGTGTCTTTCATTGTATGAAGGTACCTGTATGCAAACTTCTGCAACATCTGCCCTGGCAATAGTTTTTGTTTCTGTTTTCAGGATCTCATCATCCTTCCCAACAATTAACTCTCGCAAGCCACCATCTTTGTCTTGCAAACCTCCAGCCCTGAAAAAAAAGGGAAAAGGACAAGTTTATATTATCAACCCAGACATTCACAATTATAGCTTTAGCAACTCTCTGTGAGGTACACAACCTTATAATTGTATATGGCAGACCAGAGTCTGCTAGGTACTGTTCTGCCTTGCGCTTCCACACCTGCAAGTTCAGAAGAAAGTTACTTGGAAGTTCCAAACAATGCAGCAATGCAGATGATATTCTCATGCACACAACACATACAAACGTAGATCAGTAATGGAAGAAAAGCTACGGTTACGCTATGTACCAGTATATTCCCATTTCCTAACTTGTTTAATGGGTGATTGATGTCTGTTCCACCCATGGAGCCCACCAAAACTATGTGCTTTACGCCAATGCTCTTGGCTGCATGAATATGCAGAAAAGAAAAGGAACTGAGGGACACAGAAAACAATTACATTCAAAGAAAAAGATACACGCCTGGTTCACCGAACAGTCATTTTGAAATCAGCTGCTACGATTGGCATAATAAAAGAGCTTGCATACTAACTAAAACTATAAAGAATGGGTAGCAAGACAAGGAGAAACAATTACCTGCATCAATTTGATTCTTTTGGCCAATCCAATCCACCTTGAAACATTGACAAACAATGCAACACGTTAATTTCAAAGAGACTCACAAGTTAGCAAGGCTTATGCGAGCTTAGATATAAATTATTTCAGTCACCAGCTCAGGATAGGTCCCTTCTTCAAAGTAAAATTCCGGGCGTCCTCCTTTGCTAGGATCAAACCCCGGCTTCATCTTCGGGACGGCGCTGGTGAGGATGATGAGCGCATCAATGCCCTCAATCGCAGAAGCAATGCTTTCGGGATCCCTTATGTCTCCGATGAACACGTCGTCAGCACCGCCGATTTTGCCTTTGCTCTCCTCGGTCCTGACTAGCCCTCTTCCCACAAACTGGCCTGCCCTCTCCTTCAACTTCTTGTACACAATCTGGCCTGAATCATCAACCAAGGCAATGCAACGCGCGCAATCGGGAAGATCAATCAAGGTACGAGTACTAAAACACAAAAAATGGATTTGATTCCAAGAAACCGCTGCGGAGGGTTTTGCGAACGGGTGAGGAACGCCAAACGATTGGGAATTGAAGGAACACCTACCTGTTCGGCCGCCGGCTCCGGTGACGAGCACGGTGGGCGGCGACCCACCGGTGGCCGCGGCCGCCCCCGAGACTGCCAGCCCGGCCCTCCTGGGCCCCCGCTTCGCAGCTATGAAGTGGCAGGGAGGTCGGAGAGGTGCGCCCGTGAACGGAGAAGCTACCCGCGCGCACGCCGCCGCCGTGGCCATGGTTCCTCCCTTCCCTTCCCTTCTCCGGCGAGAGTTGGCAGTAGCCGCGTTCCCTTATCGCTTTCGTCCCCCGCGCTCGTGACGGATGATGTGGCCGTTAGGCTTCTTGGGCCGCATGTGACAATGGGCCCCGCTTGGACCCTTATGAAATTGGGCCCGCTTCGTCAGGGTCAGGGAGTGCTCTTTGTTTTTTTTTTTTTTTGAGAGAGAGCAGGGAGAGTTCCTTGTTGTAGATGTCTTTAAACATTCACTTTTCCTAGACTGAACTTTTCTTCATAGAAAACTTTAGGGTCTGCCATCAACAAAATTTTACTGTCATCCAAATTTTGAATGGAGGAGAACCGATGTAGAATTTAGAAGAATTTATGGGTCATTAGAGGTGGAGGAATAATGGCAAGAGTTTGTTGAACTTTCATATGAAGAAGATATTATACTTGATGAGGATGATAATGCGAAATGGATGTTGGAGAAACATGAAATATTTGGTTTTCTCCCTTACCCCCCTTAAATTAATTACAAGCAACTGGAAAACGATTTCGAAGGGGGTGAATGGTGTTAAGTTTGTGGTGCGCAGCAGAAACTTTTTTTTAGATATTACACAAATGGAACCGTTGGTATGATATAAATATCATGTTTGGTAGCTCAACTATTCTTTTTTAATTGATGTGTTGTCAAAGAGGTTTTATATTGGCGGATCCTTCCCATGAATCTCCAACTATTTTCAAGCTGCATTTTAAAGTAAAGAAGAAGAAGCCGAGTAGAGGTGATTCATTTTTTGTTGGGATGTATATACGTTGGTGGGGTTAGAAATGTGTCGTACGTAAGAGAGTGGTAAGTAAGCATGAACGATCATCAGCAGCATATTGGTTGGGCGTGTTTGTTTTCCGTCCTTCGTGAGGTTGCCATTTTGTGTTTGTGCCCAAAAATCAATTACGTACTAAGTTGGTATTTCATCAAGATTTGTTTCTAGTTTCTATAAAAAAAAGATCAATATGGATGGATGGAGCTAAGGTACCCCTCAAGCCTCAACGGCTATTTCCACCCACAGATTCTACGCCCATGAATTGTGGTTTTGTTTCATGACTAAGACCTTGTTTAGATCCAAAAAGTTACTCCTAAATTCACTATGCAAAAAAAAGATTCCTCATCATATCAAAATGTCATAACATGCATGGAGTATTAAATATAGATGAAATCAAAAACTAATTACACGATTTTGTTGTACTCTACGAGACGAACATTTTGAGCCTAATTAATCAATTTTTAGACAATTTTTCGCACATACAAACGAAATGCTACAGTGACGCAATGATTATGAAGAGACATCAAAGTCCCAAATTTAGAAACTAAACAAGGCCTAACCATGTACCATACCATACGTGAGTACGTGACTGAAGCGGCCTACACCGACAGTGCAAAGGTGTGTGCACCATGTCCTCTTGTATCTACTCTAGCATACTCTTGTATGAAGTCCCGCCCAATTTTTGGACACACTACCATGGATAAATAAGCAAGATATACAGATATTTAATTTACATGCACATTATACTCTTTCTCGTGTTTAGCTCGAGGGACCATGCACCTTTTTTTTATAAACAGGCTGGATTAATTGGCTTGAGATCGAATGGCACGCGATCGATTGAAGACAATAAATCAGAATTTTTTTTCGAATCTACCGCAGACACAAAACCTTTTCCCGGAACAGAAAGCGCGCCGGCGTTGTTGCCTTGTGCAGTTGTGCGTTTTGTCCGTCCCGGCTAGCTGTTGGTTTTCCGTTACTAGTCGATCTAGGGCAGATACCGCCGAGCCAGCGGCGGAGCGGAGCCCTGCCTGCCCCTCTCACGCATTGCAAGTTCTTCTTCTTCTTCTTCTTTTTCTTTTTAATTACGCTCTCTGTCTGTCAGTCTATGTCTATCTATCTATAAAAGGCCACACACCCCTCGGTCAGGTGGGAGCAAGCTAGCTGGCCGGTGACGCGCGCATCTCTTCGTCACTGCCAGGTGGGTCCGCCCCTGGCAGTCTATCGATCTCCTCCGGTGATCGCTCTCTGCTCGTCAGTTGTTTCGTCACTCTCGCGACACTGAATTCGAGCTCTGATATATGTTATACATATATAAGTGCAGATGGAAGGGAGGGCGGAAGCCGGGATGGAAGCACGCGAGGAGAGCGAGAAGGCGGCGGCGGCGGCGAAGCAGCAGCAGCTGGTGAGGAGCAGCAGCACCAGCCGCCACCGGGTGATGCAGCAGGCCCGGAGGACGTGGTCCGCGTCGGTGGACCTGGATGCCGAGACGGCGGCGGCGGCGTCCATGGGCGGCGGCGGCACCCCCGTCGCCGCCGCCGCCATGCTCAGCAGGAGCTACTCCACCACCGCGGCCGTGGCCACCGTCGACGGCGGCGTGAGGCAGCAGCAGCAGCAAGCTCGGGACGGCGGGGAGCAGAGGCGGCGCGGGGCCGGCGCGCGGCTGTCCCGGAAGATCAAGGAGCAGCGGGCGCGCTTCTACATCGTGCGCCGCTGCGTCTCCATGCTCGTCTGCTGGCACGAAGACGCCGACGACGCCGAATACTAGCTACCATAGCAGCTGCTACCAGCTCCGTCAACCATTCAGGCCACCGGCCAGCTAGCCGCCGTTCTGCATATGCATGCATCATCTTTCTTTTAAGTTTGCTGGGATATGTGATGAGAGTACTGGAGTTCGATCGATTGCTTGCGTCTTCAATCAAAGAAAAAAATGGCGCGCTATTAAAAATAGCGTTTCCCATTTTCTGGACGCTATGCCGCTATTGCGGCCGCTATAGCGGCGCTATTGCCACGCTATAGCGGCTTGAAGCGGGCGGCGGCGGTGAGACAAGCACGTGCGAGATGGGAGGGCTAAGAATCAGATTCTATATAGTGGAGTTTTTGTTGCTCGCACACTAAGGATCAAGTTGGAAGAGGACACATCCAGATCTGCTTCAGTTTTTTCTATATATCATAAATCATAATAGTCTTTTGGCCTTTTAAGGAATTAACGAGCAGATTTGGGCTGGGCCATCATTTTTTTAAGAAATTAATGAGCTGCACTGGTTTGTTTGGGCTAGCCACCAATAGCGGCTAAATAGCACGCTACGGCGCTATTTGCATTTAGCGGCGTTTTAGCGTCAAATAGCGCCAATAGCACGCATAGCGTGAAAAAGAGCAATAGCATCGCGGCATTTGCTTCTGGCCGCTATAGCGGCGCTATAGCGCGAAAATAGCGCGCTATTTTTTTCCATGGATTCAATTGATCTGAACAAGAAGCTATATATTTTTCGTGTTTGATCGATGATCTATCAAGAATGTGGTTTATTTGGATGATGATGCATGCGACAGCATCGATCAGAATTGAGTCATCGATCACTGGCTGACTGGCTGGCTGGCCTCGGATCCGCTCGAAGAAGAAATGGAAACTGCAGCGGCTAGCTTTCTCCGTGGTTTCATGCTTTTGGCGTTGGATGCATGCGCTGTTGCACTGTCGATGGATGGAACGCGCAGCTGGCTTTGGCTTTGGCTCTGGCTCTGGCATTGCAACTGATCGCGGCAGTCACACACTGCTAATACAAGCATAATTAAGCAAGTAACCGCATATGCAGCTGTCCTGCTGCGTGCAGTGGGTGATGGATCAGCTGGCTGCACTCACAGTTAATTATTGCTGTGCATATTCACCCTTTTAGATGATTGTTGCTTACCCCAGCTGCCTGCCTTGAGGTGTCGTGGTCTTGTTCATCCACTCACTATAAGGTGTATGCAGGCTATCACGGAGAAGTGACATGGACGCCACGAGAGATCGAGGGCGTGATCAAGTTCTAGAGTTGTCAATTGGGACAATTGAAGAGTGTTCTTAACTTGATCTCATCTCGTGGAGGGGAAGAGGAAGGTTGGAAATTAATATTTTTATTATGCCATCAGTGAGACCATCACGCGTCTTGTTTGAGAGATCGAGGAGTGACGAATTGAGCGTAGCTCGGTTAGTTATGGAACATACATATCCCACAATACAGTGAGGCGTCTATGATAACTCTATCAATTTCAGGATTTATCAATCTAATATCTCGTAGGTGCATGTCAGAGAAAAATATCTTCATATGACTCTGGAAAATCGGTCAAGTTTACGAGTAATAATTGAAATTCTTGACGTACAGGAATGCTTTGAATCTCAAATTACTATTTTAAAGGATGGGATTACTACTGATTAAGTGCCAGCTTATGTATGTAGCATGCATGAACAGCTCCACCTCTTAACAATTTAATATCAAAAAGAGCTTATTACCCTCGGAATTTTATCTTCGCCTGTTGTGAAGATAATAAACATATAGCGTATATATGGTCATTAGCTGAATTGCATACATCAACTAAAAGGGGAATGAAAACGATACAATTTCTGCAAACATAGGGTTTAAATTCCATTTTAGCAACATGGAAATGGTTATGCACGAATCTCCTTATAGAGATATATAACCTCTAAATTTATGTTGGTCGATCGTTGATCCAGCGTGACTGAAAGAGTGGAATACGTTGGCTCAATGTGGCAAAAAGAAAAAAGGGGAGGAGCTGGCACCTACTTGTTGTCCGCATCGTTGGTGGCGGGTCGGAGATCCCGCGTGATCTATGGCAATGCTGTTCTAGTTTAGCGCTAGACGACACTAGGGCACGAGAAGAGGGGTGCAAGCTCATGGTATCTATATCATCGTCACATTTATTGTCATCATCATCGAGCTGCTGCTACTGCGGTTGTTGCTGTGACCAGTGGTCACACTATATATCGTCGTGGTCCGTTGGGGGAGAGGATCGACGGTGGACGATGACTCAAACTCTCAAAGCAACAAGACGATAGTGGACACTATCGCAACAGGCAACAAGTTTTGGTCACTCTACAATCTTCCACCATCTTCTCCGCCTTTAGGCACTTCTGTGAGTCATAAATATATACTAGACATTTTTTGTCTACCAAAATGAAAAATGGACATTTTAAAAAATGTGGTTTTTGTTGTCTAGGTTGAATGAGTACTTTCTTATATTTATGAATTATACCAATAATAAAGTTATATTTGTGCAGTTAATTTGTTGGCAATTAAATGACAATTAAACGGTCGTGTTGTAGCACACTTGTGATATTCACTAGAAGTTCAATCAACAAGATGTGAATGGATACCAAAGAGTTCTTTACTCGACTAAGTGATGGACCACCACATCAATCAAACAAAAAAAACAAATTTACATTGAGGGTGATTAGAACTCACAGATGAATTAACCCCCTTGGAAATCTCAAAGAATAAAGAAAATTGAGAACCAGCTGATGACCCACAAGCATTTCATAAATTTCCATGACTGTACTGCAGTATATAGTTGGGACAATAATACAAATCAAGCATTCTAAGAGAAACATGAACGGCTGCCAGCACATACTACAACAACACCGGGAGCAATGGTATATACATTAACGTCTTCTGATAGAAAACAATACGTATAGGACCAAGGTAACAATAATACCAGCACTTAACGTATATGCTGAGAACCTGTCAGAAAGATTTAGAGCGTATACCTTTTCTCCGCACACTGCAGAGAAATGAGCACGTACATGAGTAAGTTACAGCAAATGAAAAAGAGCACTCTATATAAGCACTGGGGATTGCGCGAGCGAGCACACAGGGGAATGCAGCATTGCTGCATTAGTAATATAGGTAGCTAGTGGTGGGTTTAAGCCATGTAGAGCTCGATCTACTTGTCGATTTGTCCGAGCTTGCCAAGGCCGTTGCAGTTGGGGCAGACGATCTGGGCCTGGTCCTTCCTGGCCGCGTTGGCCCGCAGCGTCGCGCCCGCCTTGCGGATGAACCCGGCGCCGTCGCACTCCGGGCACCTGATCATCGATGAACGCGCGAGCGATTATATCCAACTAATTAATGAAACAACACCTCAATAATCAATTAATGGAGCTTCTTCAATTCTGGGACAGATCGATCGAGGAATTATTAAGGAGATGATCGAGATAGAGCTCTCGATCGACTAGTAGCTACGGAGTACTCACGTGTCCTTGCGCGAGAAGAGTATGGGGAAGGCCGTGCCGACGAGCGCGACGGCCACCGCGCCGGCGATGAGGTACGTGTTGCCCTCCGCCGCCACGTCGCCCACCGCCGCCACCGCCACCAGCCGCCCGCCGGCCGCTCTCGGCCTCCCCCTCATCGACGGCAGCTGCGGCGCCGTCCCCGCCGAGCGGGCCGACGACGACGACGCCACATTGCAGCAGGCAGCGGGCGCGTATCTCACGACGGCAGCCATATTGATTCTTGTAGGACAGATGATCGAGGAACGAAGCTGGTGGCCGGGTATAGATAGCTGGCCGGGCTGGTGACGACTGACGATATGATGAGGCCGCGCCGGGTGGGATGATGAAGAAGAAGGAAGGTTGGGTGGCGAGGAGCTAGGATGAACCAACTGCGGCCTCACAAACTGGATCGCGGATAAGCGAGGGAGGGGAGGGCACGTATACTCCCTACGTCGCTGCCAGGTCCCATGCTGTTCGTTAACCGTGAGGATCGGACATACTAGATAATGTGGGCCAGCCTCTGAGTCAGCGGGTCCATGTCAGCACGAGCTCAGAATCTGACGACTGTCCATGGTCTTCTCTCGCGCTATTTCTTTTTGCCCGCGGAAGGGTAGTTTTGACGCCCTTGCCCACCTTTCAATTTCCCTAGCTTCCAGTGTTAGTCGACGTGGCCATCAACAGCAAAATATCTGTTGTGACTTTATCGATTTTAATATCTACTAGTACAGTCTCTGAATGAAGATACTTATAAAGATAGAATTTGCATATGTATATTCATAGAAGGTGAGTATATGCGTGTGAACATCTTGTACTAGTCTTTCAGAAAATAAAAGAACTTCTAGCTTAAAAAAATCACTGCTAGAGCCTACGTCGGGTGTAGGAAGAAGGTCCTCACGTCAATCTCGGCAAGAATCCTCAATTAAAAAAACGGTGTTGAGGAAATTCGAAATGCTCAATTGATGTATAGCATTTTTGTTCGGTAGGGCTTATTGTATTCTTTCTCCCCACGCTAAACCTAGGACGGACAATGTGGTTTGCTTCAACAGGTTGTCACCAGGTACCAGAAGTTCGAAAATATATGCCTCAAGTGAAATAATTTTTTCCCTTGTCAAAATGGCTGCACTGGGATTAAAGTAGGGTGAAAATCCACCGTGTTTTTCTTTCTAGCACAAAGAAAAGTCCACCGTTTGTTTTTTTAGCACAAATCCACCGTTTGTGACTTTAGATTGAAGTAGTAATTTTTTTTTAGCACAAGATTGAAGTAGTAATTTTTTTTAGCACAAGATTGAAGTAGTAAATGCCGAGAGCCTGAAAGGCTCATCCGAAATTAAGCTTGGGCCTATATGATTGGGTGGGTATGCTTTCTTTTTGCTGGGCCTGAGTCTGACCTGGCCCAAATGCGGCGACACGGCCTGCCGCGCGCGCGGCGGGACAAACAATCAAGTAACAGCCCAGTAGCCCACTGGTCGCCGCTCACCAAGCTCGGCTGTTCGTCACTCAGTATCATTTTAGCAGGAAATAACAGTGTGTAAACTGTAAAGCAAACTTCTTTTTTCCCTTCTTAAATCGTTATATATATTGCATGCTAGTATACAGAAAAATTATAGTAGTAGCATCATGGATGAAGACAAGGCCTGCCGGTTTTTAAAAGGCACACACGAGAATATGAAAATGCAGCATTCAGGCGCACGCAGGTGAAGGGGATCAGAGAGGCTACAGTTTTACGGCCTGAAAATGCAGTGGCAGAGACTGCAGGCACGCTTGTTGTATTGTATTATGTGTGTGAGTGCAGGCACAATGATGAGTGGGCGCATACGCATATACGGAATGTATAAATATACGCATATACGCATATACCCAGTGTATAACTGTATATACTCCGTATATACATAACGTGGACGCCAGCAATTCGCCCTGACTCGCATTGACAAAAAACCAGCGGCGGCAGCTAGCAGCGTGGCATGGGAGCCATCAACACGACACACTATTCTCTCTTTATTTTGCAGGTTGCGTATATGCCGCCCAACCAGCAGGGCAGGCCTAAATAAAATTATACACTATATCATCCGTGGATTCCCTACTAGATTCCATTGTTTTTCTTCTCAATCAATCCTAAAAAAGTTATTGGCAGGTCAATTCTGCGATAAGCAGCTGGAAACATATAGCTGGTAAATAGTCATTGGAGACTCTCTCTGATGAGGCAATAATGCAGAAAAATATATGCGCCAAATTGAAGCCAATAACTCAGCAGGTTGATTGGTGTCTGCACGGACCATGAAACGCGCGTGAAGGAGGGGGACCATATCAAGATTGAATCGAATCGAATTTGTACTGAATTGATTCCTCCACCAGCAGTACATCGTCAAAGAATCCAAGATACCCATGGCGTCGATGATGATAAGCACGAGAGGCGACAATCGCGTAAGATTTGAAAAGCAAGTAGACAACGATATGTATCAATCGATGATACATACATACATATGTCACAGGGAAGGGAAGAAAAAGAAGAAGAAGATTTTCGTCAGACATTAAGAGCAGCAGAGAAAAACCTTCTCCAACAGTTTCTTGAAGCAATGGGGAAGAAAACCCGGACACCACATGTGGTCTTGCTTCCGCGGGCAACACATCCACAGGCAACTTGCCCCGTGACCATGATCCAGCCCATAAGCAATTAAGCAAACATGCCCAAGCTATAGTGCACAAACTCAAACAGCAGGGCCAGCCGGTTTGGTGCTAACAAGCCTTAGCTTGATCATGTCCACATCAACCTTCATCCCCTCTAGCTCTAGTTGAGCTGGAAGAATCATCTACCTTCTGCTTCCAAGAAAGAGTTCATTGCTACCAACTGACCAGGCTATAAATCTGGAGTGAAAAATCAGTCTGCAACTGTTTTATCGTTTCTGACCAAAACTGGGGCGACCGGACAAACAAGAACCGGGGCTGTTAAGCTGTCGATAGACACAATGATGGCATCGAAGATTTTGTGTCGATGCGTTCCTGCAGACAATCCTAACAGAAAATTGGCAGCCGTACCTCTACTTGCACGCACCAGCCACCAGGAGTCCAGGGCTCTGTCTGTGCTCGCGCTGTGGTTGCCGTTGCAGCTCAGCTACCAAAACAGACGCCGGTGGCAGCATCCGCGCACGGATTAATCATCGCTGGACCTACTTGTATATATATAAATATGTTTTCTACAGTATACACGAAGAAACACCACGACAGCTTCAGGCTTGAATGATCTGATCCAGCAGTTGAATGATCCATCGTACTATTCTAGCATGGACCGTGGCGATGCAGCCCAACCCAAGTGATGTGAAGGGAGCATAGCATAGCATAATGCCTTGGTTGGTGAATGGTGCTGCTCAATGTTCATGGTGGTACCCAATTGGCTACATCCAATTCAGATCTGCAACTGCATGGTGTGAGTAAACAACAAGAGCAAAGCTTACAGAGAAGCACTTTCAAACAAAGGACAGGAATACCTCTCCCCATGACCATGAGGTGATGACACTGATGAGAAAAGGATACGGGAAACTTCCTGCAAATGGCAGTCAACCATGAGGAGAATCTAGGAGCCCTTTTTACCTGTAGTCATGTAGTAGTACGAGTATCATAGATTGATATGCAGGTCCTTTTCAGCTAGTACACAAAAAGAGCCAGATCAGGCTGTAAATTCATCGAGCTGCCACTTTTGTGCTTGCACCAGGACACTGGGACAGTGATCCCTAGCAATGCTCCAATACAATCAGCGTACGCTTGCTGAAATATCTCAGCGGACAGAAATGTTAGGTAGTAGATATATAGCATAGGAGTACTACAAAAGAGGTAAAATATCCCAATTTCTGAATATGACGCGCCTTGTCTCAAAACTCAAAGTTTCGGTCAGGCTGTCTATAGGAGGCAAGGCAAGTGTAGTGGATAATGATCTTGTTCTTTTTGGACACATGGGCTGAATGGAGAGGTGTTGACTTGTGACAAAAATAACATGCATCTCAAGAACATGATTGATCACTAATCATCCATCGCGATATAATAGGAACCATACAGAACAACGTCAAGTCACCAGGAGTATCCATCTGCAAGCAAGACTGCAAAGGACAAGAAACCGGAGAATGGACGGGAGAAATATCTCGGGAAAGAATTATACTGCAATAGCCAGCGATGAATTGAAGCAAACATGAAACAATCATTCATTGTGTTCTCACAAACGCAAAGAATGGTGCCACATTCAAAGAAATGAATGAATCGAGTTGAATGAGCCATCAATCATGCTAGCCATTTGCTATCAATAATGAAAGAACAATTCATCACCTCCCTCCTAATGTAGTACCAACCAACCAGACGCTCATTTCAGAATCACCATTGGCGGTGAACAATAATTCCCCCCACCTGCAAGTAGCAAATGCATCATCCATCGTTTCTAGAGAGATGATGAGACGCTGCTCTCCTCCTATGTACAACACCAATCAAGTTCCTCTGTTCTACAAATCTTTCCTTCGTGTTTCTTCTTCTTCCTCTAATTGCTACTTCGTAGTAAGTAAATACATGAATGAAACAAGCGAGCGAGCGATCAAGCACAAAGCTCTTTGCCATAGGTTCCTTTTATCTCTGCACCATGGCGTCGGCGTGGCCGTCCTCGAGCCTCCAGCTCGTGCTCCGGCTCCTTGAAAGGCAGAGCCCGTCCACGGAGAGGGGAGCCATCAGGCGCATCCTGAGCAGCGTCTTTGCTTGCTTCGGCCGCGCCACTCGTCATCGCGGGCATCGTCTTCCCAATCCACATGATGCCGGAGCTCAACGACGCGGCGTCCGACCGGAGTGCCGCCTTCAGCCATGGCTCAAGGAGCCGGAGCACGAGCTGGAGGCTCGAGGACGGCCACGCCGACGCCATGGTGCAGAGATAAAAGGAACCTATGGCAAAGAGCTTTGTGCTTGATCGCTCGAGTGGCTTAGAATCTGCACTGTCTCTTATACACATCTTTTTACCTGTAGTCATGTAGTAGTACCATAGATTGATACGCAGTGCAGGTCCTTTTCAGCTAGTACATAAAAGAGCCAGATCAGGCTGTAAATTCATCGAGCTGCCACTTTTGTGCTTGCACCAGGACACTGGGACAGTGATCCCTAGCAATGCTCCAATACAATCAGCGTACGCTTGCTGAAATATCTCAGCGGACAGAAATGTTAGGTAGTAGATATATAGCATAGGAGTACTACAAAAGAGGTAAAATATCCCAATTTCTGAATATGACGCGCCTTGTCTCAAAACTCAAAGTTTCGGTCAGGCTGTCTATAGGAGGCAAGGCAAGTGTAGTGGATAATGATCTTGTTCTTTTTGGACACATGGGCTGAATGGAGAGGTGTTGACTTGTGACAAAAATAACATGCATCTCAAGAACATGATTGATCACTAATCATCCATCGCGATATAATAGGAACCATACAGAACAACGTCAAGTCACCAGGAGTATCCATCTGCAAGCAAGACTGCAAAGGACAAGAAACCGGAGAATGGACGGGAGAAATATCTCGGGAAAGAATTATACTGCAATAGCCAGCGATGAATTGAAGCAAACATGAAACAATCATTCATTGTGTTCTCACAAACGCAAAGAATGGTGCCACATTCAAAGAAATGAATGAATCGAGTTGAATGAGCCATCAATCATGCTAGCCATTTGCTATCAATAATGAAAGAACAATTCATCACCTCCCTCCTAATGTAGTACCAACCAACCAGACGCTCATTTCAGAATCACCATTGGCGGTGAACAATAATTCCCCCCACCTGCAAGCAGCAAATGCATCATCCATCGTTTCTAGAGAGATGATGAGACGCTGCTCTCCTCCTATGTACAACACCAATCAAGTTCCTCTGTTCTACAAATCTTTCCTTCGTGTTTCTTCTTCTTCCTCTAATTGCTACTTCGTAGTAAGTAAATACATGAATGAAACAAGCGAGCGAGCGATCAAGCACAAAGCTCTTTGCCATAGGTTCCTTTTATCTCTGCACCATGGCGTCGGCGTGGCCGTCCTCGAGCCTCCAGCTCGTGCTCCGGCTCCTTGAGCCATGGCTGAAGGCGGCACTCCGGTCGGACGCCGCGTCGTTGAGCTCCGGCATCATGTGGGATTGGGAAGACGATGCCCGCGATGACGAGTGGCCGCGGCCGAAGCAAGCAAAGACGCTGCTCAGGATGCGCCTGATGGCTCCCCTCTCCGTGGACGGGCTCTGCCTTGACCCCCAGGAGATCCTCCTGGGCGCGCCGCCGTTGTTGAAGCCGCCGTCCATCTCCGTGTACACGACAGGGAGCTCCCTCTCCTCGGGCCTCCTCCCGCCGGCGAACCTGCCGACGGCGAAGCCGCCGCCGGGGAGCCTCCAGATGGTGAGGCCGACCGTGGCCTCCTCCTCGGAGGCGCCATCGCCGGCGGCCGCCCGCGCCCCGGCGGCGCGTGGCGCCTCGGTGGGCATCTCGTGGCGGCAGACCGGGCAGGAGTTGCGGAGCGCGAGCCAGGGGAGGATGCAGTCGGCGTGGTAGATGTGGGCGCAGGGCATCTCGCGCGCCTCGGCGCCGAGCTCGAAGGGCTCCTTGCAGACGGCGCAGTGGGAGTCGGCGGCGACGCGGGCGGCGTCGACGGCGACGACGGGCATGGACTCGACGGCGGCCTTGGAGGCCGGCGGGTTGTCGCGGGCGCGGGCGAGGCCGCCGGCCTCGATCTGCGCGAGCTGGTCGAGGAGGCGCTCGAAGCCGGAGCCCATGAGGAAGTCGGACATGCTCTCGGGAAGCGGGCGGAGGCCGGACCCGGCGCCGTCGTCGTAGAAGAGCTCGAAGCTGCTGGCGGCGGCGGCGTCGGGGGAGCCGCCGTCGGCCGCGTCGGCGCCGCCGGCGGGGGAGCGGCGGAGCACGATGACGGGGTTGAAGGGCGAGGCGCGGGTGTCGGCGCCG